>SJJU01010327.1:0-31566 GCA_012932125.1 Conopomorpha cramerella | reverse complement strand
TTATTCAAAATGTGATAAGTCATTGATACAGGCATGGGGAATTAGGTAGGAGACCAATCCATAAAATTAGATTTGATTTAAATAAATTAGATTTTTTTATAGCTAAAAAATGTTCTTGATCCCTAGACACTTTTGATATGTGTATATAAATGAATTGATGTTCGTTAGTCTCGCTATAACTCGAGAACGACTGGACCGATTTGGCTATTTTTGATTTTGCATCACACGTGGAAGTTTAGGGAAGGTTTAAAAGGTGTATTTCTTCCAAAACACAAAAGCGACTTCCTATGGCAAAACAAATGTTTGCCGAGACAGCTAGTCATTTATATAAAAATCAATGCCACTTTTCGTTGTAATGTTAAGTATAACTCCGGAACGGGTGGACCGATTTCGCTGATTCTTCTTTTGTTGTGCTTATTAATAACATCAGAAGGTTATTATGAAAGAAAAAATTACATCCACTACTGGGCACAGGCCACTTTTTTATCATTAAGAACAAGCGTTTGACCAGCATCCTGCCTGATGTTAAGCAGCAATGTGGTCTACGACCCTTACGGGACCTTGGACAACGTCTATCGAGTCCATAAGTTTATACATATGTATATATACTAGTGGACTCGACAGATGTTGTCCCGTATTAACTATTAATATGAATATACAATTAGTATAACCTCCAGGGTGGCCTGTGCGCTGACAGCGTGACAGTGGATGTCACGAAATATAAACTATCCTATCTCTTAAATTGGACGAAATTGCATATAAATGTCAACTTTTGTGAATATCGGTAGCCTTGGTAAAGAGTTCATTGGGAACAAACATCATGACACTGGATTTTTATATATACATACGAATTAAGATTAAATAAAGTACGTACTGTTGACCGTAGTAACGTCATACTTTTTCTGGCTCATTGTTTCTTCGTTCTTAAGAAAGTTTATTGCACTTAAACTGCACTACATCGGCGACCGGCCGCCGCTCGCGCTCCTCGCCTGCACAGATTAATAGCTACTACAAAATTATTTAGTTGTCTTTTAAACTATAACACTGGAAATGCGTGGAGTAGACTTCAGTTTGAAATATAAAAAATCTTACAAATATTGTAAATGGGAAAGTGAGTTTGTTTGTTTGTTCCGCTTTCACGTCGTAACTACTGAACCGATTGCTCTGAAATTTTGCAGACGTATAATTAGAAGTCCAGTTTGAATAAGAATTTTTATCGCGGAAAAATTGATATTCCCGAGGGAAAAATATTCCAAAAATATTCCTTTATACCGCAATGTAACCGAAGTTCCCGCTGGCGAAGCCGCAAACAAATGTCCACAGTTCACCAAGCGTATTTAACCCAACGTGACAGGGGGGGGGGGGGAGCCCATCGCCGTTATAGGGTTCACACACCTTGTGGTGTGCGGGTTTCATCACGATGTTGTCCGTCACCGTACGAACGTTGCGTTGCGTACATAGGCTCTGAAAAAGAGTCCCATTGGTACACGTCCAGTAGCCGGACTCAAAACCGGGACCTCCCAGTTACAAGTCAATTTTTCCCGACCAACTGGACTACAGACGCTCACTAAATAATACACTAAAATAAAATTAAATGAGTTTAATTTACGATTTTTTTAAATCTCATGAATAAGCGTTTGACCACGATCCTGCCTGATGTTAAGCAGCGATGTGGTCTACGATGGAGCATACTTGTTCATTAGGTACCTATTCACCCCAGCGACTTGAAGACCTTCAGACTGTACTGCGCAGGAAACACAGACTCCAGCAAGTCAGTCCACATCAAAATGTCATCTCCAGCGTTATTCATGTTCCATGTTATTAGAAAATCGGGTATTTGTAAACAACGAAGGTAAGCTGAATGAATCTTCGGTTAATTTTCGCCGTACCCGTTTTAAACTTTTAACGACAAAACACCTAACTCTATTTATTTTATCTGTATTTTTCCACTCTACAAAACAAAAGATAATTAACACGACTCCATTCATTTATTGTGATGAAATCTGTTGTTTTGGTACCGCGGCCCCGGGGTTATCACAGACGTCGTAAATAACACACACCCACTACCTACCGCCAATCACTCACACCCGCGTTCAAGTGTAACTATTAAGAATAACGACTATAAATAAATGACTTATTGATAGCGCTCGAACATAAAGGGAATCAAATAAAATAAACGTTTTAATGACAAATGGAGATCTGTAGTCTCTGCCTACCCCTCTGGGAGACAGGCGTGAAGTGTATGTATGTATGTTTTAATGAAACGTGCACAGACATTATAACTGAATATTGTTCACCTTGAGGGTATATAGGCGCGAATATAATCATCAAGCGCGAATATAGTCATTTCGACTTGCATAAGTTTTGGGTTTCGAAACTAACGTTTATTTCTCAATATACGCGTAAATGGTAAATCCACCTGGTATGAATGACGTTTTGCCGTTCTCTCTACCATCCTAATGGAATGGAAACTAGGAGGAATGTCATTATATATAGACTTGGAACATCATACACAACATATGTAAGATACATATTTGTTTAAAGATTCAAAAATCCGTTTCTGTCCGGTGCCGTGCCGTCCAGTCGGTGGAAATACCCCTTTCTCAATATTGTTCACCGGGTATATTGGCGCGAATAAAATCAAAGACAAGCTCGAGATTACCTTTGTTATTTTACTCGACGTTTCGACGCAGTTTCATGCGTTCGTGGTCGAGAGTGAAAACGTCAAACGTCGAGTAAAACAAAGGCAATCTCGAGCTTGTCTTTGATTATATTCGCGCATAACCCGGTGAACAATATTGAGAAAGGGGTATTTCCACCGACTGGACGGCACGGCACCGGACAGAAACGGATTTTTGAATCTTTAAACAAATATGTATCTTACATATGTTGTGTATGATGTTCCAAGTCTATATATAATGACATTCCTCCTAGTTTCCATTCCATTAGGATGGTAGAGAGAACGGCAAAACGTCATTCATACCAGGTGGATTTACCATTTACGCGACCCAAACGGTTTGCGTCTACTTTCATAGTGCGAACAGCCAGGATGTAGAATCACTTGCCAGAGTCTGTGTTTCCTACGCAGTACAGTCTGAAGGTCGCAAGTCACTGGGATGAATAGGTACCTAATGAACAAGTGTGCTCCATCGTAGACCACATCGCTGCTTAACATCAGGCAGGATGGTGGTCAAACGCTTGTTTCTTCAGGATGTGGAACGACTTGCCGGAGTCTGTGTTTCCTGCGCAGTATAGTTTGAAGGTCTTTAAGTCGCGGGTGAATAGGTACCTGATGAACAAGTGTGCTCCATCGTAGACCACATCGCTGCTTAACATCAGGTAGGATGGTGGTCAAACGCTTGTTCATAGAGATTAAAAAAAAAAATTCTTGTATTTGCAGATGATTTTGTCTAAAAGAAAATGCAATAAACGTAGTCCGTATATTTTTATTCAGCAGTCACATATAAAACACAACATAACTATCTGTTTCCAGGCTTTCACACAATTTTCTCCGTTTTTTGTTCGCCGGAAGTTCCCGTCGAGTCTGGAACAGAACATGCAGTTTGTTTACAAAAGAATCAAACATATTTTAATACCTGTATTTCTTCTTATACATATGTGTATGTGGCGTTTATAAAAGTGCATATATGAACAGGGTGAACCTAAAACACAATTGATCGATAAATACAGTTTTTTTTTTGTTCTTATTTTGTTTTTAAATTACACACCCACATCGAAAGTGTCTAGGGATCAAGTACATTTTAGAAGATTGCAATCAAGAATATATTTTACAAAAACATAATTTATTCATAATTTATTCAATATGTGATGATAAGTCATTGATACAGGCATGGGGAATTAGGTAGGAGACCAATCCAGAAGATTAGATTTGATTTAAATCAATTAGATTTTTTTAGAGCTAAAAATGTTATCTCTCAATATTGTTCACCGGGTATATATATGCGCGAATATAATCAAAGACAAGCTCGACCTTACCTTTGTTATTTTACTCGACGTTTCGACGCAGTTGCATGACCACGACGCGTGACTAATAAAGTGACTAAAAATGTTCTTGATCCCTAGACACTTTTGATGTGTGTATTTTGAAGATTTGTCCAGCCAGCCTGAGCCACATGATTACAGCCGTGTAAGTATACAGGTATACAATAAACTTACTGTCCTCAGGTTCGTTCCACGGCTGCTTCTCGGACGTGGCGAATATGATGAAGAACAAGTTTGACAGGAAATAGATCGCCGATGACAGGTAGAACACTTTCCGCCAGTCCTCGGCACTCGTCTGGATAAATATACAAACAATATAAACAAGGCATATTTGGTTACCATTACCATCAGCCCATATTCGTCCACTGATGGACATAGGCCGCTCGGCCTCTCCAATTGCACGCCACTGTGATCTGTTAACGACCTCTCGCGTCTACCGCATATCATTAGTCCATGCTTGTCGCTTGCCGTGCGTAAAGAGAGCTGGTTGAGCGTTCTACTTTTCCCAAGGCTACAGGACTTCAGCCCTTTATCTGGAAGTAGGTATCTAAACAAACTTCATTTTTAAGGTTACTAGCTTTCCGCCTGCGGCTTCGCCCACGTGGATTTCGGTTATTTTTCGGTATAAAGGAATATTTTTGTTTTCCCTCGGGAATATCATTTTTCCGGGTTAAAAAGTACCCTATTATTTAAACCGGAGTTCTAACTATACGTCTGCAAAATTTCAAAGCAATTGGTTCAGTAGTTACGGCGTGAAAGCGGAACAAACAAACAAACTCACTTCTTTCCCATTTATAATATTAGTAAGAAGTAAGATTTCAAACATGTTTCAAAGTAATTTCCTTAAAATATGCTGTTACAATGTAAATGAAGAGTTAAATAAATATCGTTATTTTATGGATACGACAGTTATAGTATAGCATTGCCATATTAGCCGTAAAACCGATGACCGTTGGGGCAAACGAGTTCTCGAGTGGAGACCTAGTCTCGGGAATTATTTGTTGCGAATGATATTTTATTCGTTATTAACCCATTAAGGGTTGGTCATCAAACAATGGCCAGTAGGTATATTGCCACTTGACCAACACATACTTTGAACCTTATTGAATGTCTTCACTGGAGTTATCTAAAGAATTCAGAGAAGTTATCCGAGAATAATCATATTACAAGTTATACAGGACACATACATACCTATTTGAACATTAAACAATAATTTCACATTGTACTTAAAATATACATTTTACGATCAACATCACCCGGGTTTATGTGATGGATTTTTAATAATAAACGTCAATAGAGTCCAAAATCTGTCAGGAAAAGACCTAACCATGTCTGATTAAGGGTTAAAAAAGAACATAAACAGATCCATTCGTACCTCATCGACGAGGATGACTCCAGCCACCAGCGGCGCAACAATAGACACGATGTTGGCAAAGAAGTTGGTGACGCCCATCATCATGCCGGCGAAGTTCGGTGACATGTCGATGTGCACCAGCTGAAATGTTATAAGTTATCTTTATAATATAAGAGCGTCTGTGATCCAGTTGGTCGGATACTTGACTTGTAACCGGGAAGTCGCGGGTTCGAGTTCGGCTACTGGACGTGTACCAATGGGACTCTTTTCAAGAGCCTATGTACGCAACACAACGCTCGTACAGTGAGAGACAACATCGTGATGAAATCCGCACACTTCAAAGTGTGTGAACCCAATAACGGCGATGGGCTCACCCCGTGTCACGTAGGGTTAAATACGCGCGCGTGAACCTTGGGTAACTTACTTAGCAAGTGCCTCTGTCTACTACCTTCTTTGGGATTAAAATTCGTGAAGTGTATTTTTATTTTTTAGCTTTATAATCTTACGGCCGTTGCTCCACTAAAGTGGAGGAGAGAAGCTAGAAGATATCATACAAATAAACACAGCTCATCATCACGGGCGAGAACTGTATGAAAAATTAGCATATCTCTCCTCTATGCTTTGGTGGAGACCCGGCCTAAAGCGGACTATGCAGAGACACTTGCTAAGCAAATGGCTACCCCACGGCTGACCCAACCGGGGGGTTCGCTCATCACCGTTCTAGGGTTCACAAACCTTATGGTTTCATCACGATGTTGTCCTTCACCGTATGATCGTTGCATAGGCTAGGTAAAAACAGGGGTTATAGAAGGCCAGTCCATTAACTCAATAATTCTTTTCGTATCCCAAATATCCCTACAGTCGCAGATGTTTTCTGTGTATCCTGCGCAGTACAGTCTGAAGGTCTTCAAGTCACTGGGGTGAATAGGTACCTAATTAACAAGTGTGCTCCATCGTAGACCACATCGTTGCTTAACATCCGACAGGATGGTGGTCAAACGCTTTTTCATAGTGATAAAAAAAAAGTAAAACATAATCTCACCAGGTAGCCGGTGAACTGTCCGGCGTTAAGTCCCACGACGATTGTAAGCATCACCACGGCGAAGGTCACGTTGCCCGCCGGGGCGTACGACAGGCCAATCAGAGCGAAGCCTGGACCCCATTCACCTGGGAAACAAATGGGAAATTATTCGCTACTTTTCTTTTTGCTACTTCATTTAATTCTGACACGCTGCTGCGTTTTGTGAGTGGCACCCACATTGACCTTCGTGGTATAATTCACTGAATTATTCAGCGCAATTTCTCGTCTTTGCTGAAGTCAATCAGGTACAAAAAGAATGTAAAATACAGTTAGCGCTCGTACTCACGGCCTAGACCGAAAATAAGAAGTCATTGGGTCTATTGTTAATACTTTCTGCAGCATTGACAGTAAACCAGAAACAAAAGAAGTTTAGCCGTGTGGTGACGGCGAATAGAATACATGTGTTACTACCCCAGCCCAACTTTTCCCGTCATGGGGGTCGTAAGAGACGACCGAGGGAGCTCTCCAGAGAACGGGCAGCAGCGCTCTCTGTGAGTTAAACCACAACACCACTTCGATCGCCAACCCGCCTGCCAAGCGTGGCGATTACTGGCATTTCACCCCAAATGACGGATCTCATTGGGGGAGGCCCTCGTCCAACAGTGTACGTTATGTGGCTGATGATGAAAAGAAGTTTTACTACGAGTACCTCTCAACCTATGACTGGCAGCGAAAGTGTTGAGACAATAATTTCTTAATTAAAAAATAATAAAATAAATAAAATTTTTTTTACAACAAACTTGCCAATAGTGCTGGAGATCTTCCGACAAGCGGTGACGCTCACCCACTTCTTCTTGAGCGCGAGGTCCGACATGTAGCCGAACGGGAAGCTCAGGAGGTACATCGCCAAATACGGCAACGCTGACATCACTCCGTTCTGAAATATGTTTTAATCCTTATTGATTTTAGATCACAACCTACCCCTCTCGGTAGACAGGCGTGATGATATAATATATACGTGTTTACGTTAGATCTGATCTCATTTATAATCATGGGTTCACCATGGAACTTCTGTAAAGAAGCTTAACTGAGAGGCATTAGTCAAGTATTTCCACATATCAAAAGTGTCTAGGGATCAAGAACATTTTTAGCTCTAAAACATAACTAATTTATTTAAATCATATCTAATCTTCTGGGTTGGTCTCTTACCTAATTCCCCATGCCTGTATCAATGACTTATCACCACATTTTGAATAAATTATGAATTAATTCAGTTTTTGTAAAATATATTCTTGATTGTAATCTTCTAAAATGTACTTGATCCCTAGACACTTTTGATGTGTGTATAATGAACGAATGTTGATAACACAGAGTTCAGAACAACTCTAAGCTGTCGCTTTTTAAGACAATTCAATATTTGGCAGTATTTTCTGATCACAAAGCGTGAATCCTGCCTCGGTCTGGTGTCTCGCAATCGTCGCTGCTTATTGTATGCCAGTATTACATTAGTTCTATCAAATCCAAGCACCTAATCCAGACATAGGTGGAGTCGTATCACAGTAACTGGAGCAAAACCCCGGCGTGAGACACGTAACCCACTTCCATCAAATGAAACGTACTTCAGACTCGGTGTATTCAAATATTCTATGAATATGAAAGTATTTTGAGCCGAAACTTGAGCACCACTTCGCATCTTCCAATCACGCGAACGCGCTTCCATGATATTAGAAAACAGAATATTTTTTTGGACATAATTTTTTATTTTCTCCAGATTCGAGGGAAAATGTAATCCGGGAATATCTCGTCGTTGGTACAAGGTATCCGATGAATTTATTTTTCTGGTATTTCTGGTCGACCTGCAGAATATTCCCGTAAAAAAGCCACTTTTTGTTCGTAAAAGTACAACAAAATTATTTCGTAATAAATTCATTTATGAAATTCCAAATAAATTTTCAGTGAAAATGTAATACAATAACCCTGTAAAGGAAGTAATTTTACTCAAGAGTTATGTAAAACAGTATTTGTCTTTATCATTTAACTAGTAGACGCCCCGCGATTTCATTCGCGTAATTTCACGAGTTATGGTTATAAAACTTGTTAATAGAAATAGTAGACCACATCGCTGCTTAACATCAGGCTGGATGGTGGTCAAACGCTTGATCATAGTGATTTAAAAATAATACTAAAACCGCGATTCGCTAAACCTTGGTTCATACGAGCCAAGTCATGGCGAAATTCAGCTTCACGTTTTCTTTAGTAAACGCTTTATATTGTGTGACTGGGATAACGCTAGGGATTTCGCTGATTGGTATAGCTCTCTCTGTCACTCACTCGCGTCAGGTGACGTACTTAAATTACTCTAAGACGTCACGCAAGGTCCCAAATGCCCATTCTCAAAAAAAAAAAATATACGGAAAATGTACGATTCAATTTTCTAATCACAGAGGAGAAGTAGTCCCCAAAGAGGAAAAAACGTCGGTACAATAAAATAATTTGACAGATAATTTTGTAGGAGACGGTTGGTTCAAGGTGTTTAGAGAGATGCGTAATCTCCTTCGAGTCTCCAGGGTGTTTCTTTAGATTGTATTTTTGTTTCCGGTACTAGCTATACGTTGGCAGTGTTACCTGCAGTACATCCCATTTGTTACCGACTTCAAAAAAGGAGGAGGTTTTCATTTCGTCTGTATTTGTTTTTTCATGTTTGTTACCTGAGAAATTTCGCCTAGGTGAACCGGTTTGGATGTTTTTTATTTGAAAGCTGGTGGCTTCCCGTTTGGTCCCATATACATTTTGTTCAGTTCCGACAACGGCATCCATAAGAAAACCACAAATTTTACTGGTTGAATTCGGTTCTTTTTTCTTTAAGTTATTGTGCTCATTTTAGGATAAATCATTGCCTATGTGTTATTTCCATGTATGAGCCATATTGCAGCAAAGTTTTATTTATTTATTTAATACTTTATTGCACTAAAAGTACAAAGGGTGGACTTAATACTAAAGTATTATCTACCAGTCAACCTCACAACATGGGAGAAAATAAGTGCGGGTCAGTATTATAAGCATACACCAGTAAATCAAATTACAATACAAACAAAGAAAAAGAAGTAAATTGTACAGTGTGTACAAATGTTTACAGAAACTTTAAATACATACATTTTAATAACTTAAATACATCTTATAGTCATACATAGATACATATTACAAACACATATATAAATAAATCATTTAAATCCGTTCGCAATAGTTGGTTTCGCGTCATCAAACATCAACGGGCAGCAGCGCTCTCTGTGAGTAAAACCACAACACCACTGCGATCGCCAACCCGCCTGCCAAGCGTGGCGGTTACTGGCATTTCACCTCAAATGACGGATCTCATTCGGGGAGGCCCTCGTCCAGCAGTGGACGTTATGTGGCTGATGATGATGATGAAACATCAAATATCCGTATAACATTTGAGTAGAATATTGTTACGTACGTGGGGGGTGGGTACCGATAGAAAAGTACACTATTACGAAAATCAAGAATAACACTTTATTCCGGCACTGTAATTACACAAACTAATTACAATCGTTAAACTAAGATCGCTAATAAACACTTTTACAATCACACAATCACTTGTTAACTCTCTTTAATTTTCTCTCTTGATGTTCACTGTATCGCTGTTTAGTTGAAAACTGTCCCGCCGACTCGATCGTCGCTCTTTATATACCAACGGTACACAATCGAGAACATTCGAGTAGGTTCAGGTACATTCTCGAGTCGACTTCTAATAATAATAATTAAATACCTAACCGTCGCGACGGCCGGCTCACGTGTTTATACCTACACCAAACAGTAGGTAAGTAGGTTTATACCTACTTGTGGTACGTCGGCCGGGCCGCGTGTTTATACCTACACCCAACAGTAGGTAAGTAGGTTTATACCTACTTGTGGCGAGGTAAGGTAAGTACTTGTGGCTTCCGAAATATACCACACTATTCTCGATCTTTCGAGATCCTTCTACTACATTCTTACGCATATAGGCACTGTGTAGTGGTTTGTATGCGTCGACTTGGATACATACTGGAATGTTCTTTAGGCCTCTCGAATGTTCGACGTACCTCTACGGCATTCTAGCCGTTGTTTCTCGACCCCGGGGCGTAACAATATTATGAACTTACCGCCTTAATATCCACATCCAACACTTTCTTCATGTACGAGGGTATCTCTGTCATGAGAGTCCAGAAGCCCCAGTTGTGGCCGCAGTGCATCACGGTCAGCGCGAAGAATGGCAACGAGGTGAAGATCTTCCTCCATGGTGTAGGCAGTTTCTGCAATAAAAGAGGTTGTTTTGTGTCACCCATGTGTTTGACTATGTGTCAAAACTGCTCGTAGCCCAATAAGCAACCTGGATGAAAGTAGACTTATTTGTTCAGCGTGCTAACTTCGGATGACAATAAATTAGAAAATTTTTGACAACACTGGGCGCGGAAACAGTCCTTGAGTCAGATTTTGGAGCGTTTTAGTTCAACTTTTCGACGTAGTATTACGGGGACGTGAGGGGGCCAGCGCTCCGGTGGTAAACACTCGTAGCTATACTATATATTACATGTACACTCGTAGCTATACTATATATTATATATACACTTCACGCCTGTCTCCCAGAGGGGTAGGCAGAAACTACAGATCTCCATTTGTCACGGTCCTGACATACCCCTTTCGCTTCATCTACATTCATACATCTTTCATACATGACCTCCGGTTTCGAGTACTTTTCACGCCACCTTCGGCCAGGATATCACCAATCTGGTCTGTATATGTCCTTCTGGGGCGACTTCTACTCACCCGGCCCATTACATCACCCATATAAATCTCTTTCGTCAATCGACTTTCATCCATTCTCTCCATAATGCCCAAACCACCGAAGCATGCCCTTTTCAATCTTGGTCACTACGTCTTCCTTCAAACCGCAACTCGTAGCTTAATCCATACTAATATTATAAATGCGAAAGTAACTCTGTCTGTCTGTGCCGCTTTCACGCCAAAACTACTTAACCGATTTAACCCTTAACTGCATGATTTTTTTTTGTCTGAATAAAAACCTATCCTACTTAAATGATGTGGCCAGCATCATTGGAAAAAAATAAAAAATTGAAAGCGGTCTAAAGTCAAAAACTGTGTTCATACGTATTAGTTGTACCTTTGACAATTAGGATAAAAAATCTGTAGATGGGACGGCTAGAAAAAAGTAATCGAGGAAAATTAAACTGATATAGTGATAGATAGTGATATTACATCACTATGCAGCTAAGGGTTAAATTAAATTTGGTATAATTATAGTTTAAGCCTAAGAAATGACAAGCTACTTTTATCGCTATCCTGTGGGACGCATCACAAAATAGAGGGTGTTATAGTTTGTAGGAAAAACTGAAATTACGCGAATAAAATCGCGGGGTATCCACTTGTCAATAAATAAACCGAATAAGTAAACCTTGTATTTGCAATTTTCGCTGAAGAGGAAATCTAGCAACGCTCGAAGGTAAGCAAAATGAATGAATGGATGAATGAATGAATATACTCTTTATTGCACACTATACATTACGAATGTAAAAAACAATACAATGGAAAAATTGCAAAAGGCGACCTTATCGCTCATAGCGATTTCTTCCAGGTAACCTAATTTAAAGATTACAGGAGCCGGAATGAAAGTGCCGACAATTATTTTTTTGTCACGGAACACGCATCTTGCCCGTTTGTACTATGTTAAAAACCTTACCTTCTGCTCTCCAACTTGTCCCAATGATGTTTGGATGTACTCTCGCTCCTTTTCGCTGATCAACTTTGAAGACTGCGGGCAGTCGGCGCCGAGGAATACATAGAACAACACCCATATGGCTCCAAGACCACCGTCAATGTATAGAATGGCTTCCCAACCGAGGTAATCCGCTATGAAGCCTGAGGCGATCAGCTGGATAGCTGTTCCCAGCTGTCCACCTGTGACACAATGATAGGTTTCATAACACGTACAAAATAGAAATCTACCAGTGGCGTGCACTGGCTTTTACGACAAGGTAGGCAGTAATCCCCAAGGATTGACACATATGTATAGGTAACTTGTCTTTACGAAATATAGGTGCCAACCTATCTACTCACCCACAAAACACGGGATCTTGGTCAGCCTATGTCGTGAGTAGGTACAACAACAAAAAAGATTTCAAATTATTTATTTGCATTCCACAATGTTAAGTTTTTAAGATAAAGCATGTATAGTATCATAGGTACATGACAACATTGCGGACCCTGGTGGGCACAGCAAATTTCTACTTATAGTAAGGGAGAGGAAGGCGCTTTACATTATTTTAATATATATATGTATATATATATGTTTTATTTATATAGGTTTATTATATACGTATATATGAACTTAAATACTTATAGATTATCTTTATCTTTAAACGAGCAATTCTTGTATACATATATAATTGGAATCTCGGAAACGGCTGCACCGATTTTCATGAAATTTGGTATGTAGAGGGATTTGGGGGCGATAAATCGATCTAGCTAGGTTTAAATTTTAGAAAACATCTTTCCCACCGTGTTTTCGGGCATGAAAAATTGCTCAAATTGTTAATACGACTCTTACTGACATCTATTGCCGAGTAGTAATAATATGCTATACGTAGGATGGTGCGGGGGACGTTTTGGTTTTGAAGTAACTAGAGATGGGGTTATGAAAAAATCGAAGGAAAATAATCGATTTTATAATAATCGAGCAAAGCTCGGTCGTCCAGGTACTATCTATTTATTTATTTATTTATTTGCTTCTTTTTAATTATTTGTTTCAATATATAAAGATCTAGCAATAACTCCATTATTAGCTCGGAAAGCCAAAATCCTAAGGCCTACCTTATATGCGTCTTTTTGCCTATATGGTGTGCACGCCACTGAAAACTACATATCCATATTTCTTCAGTCAGTCAGTTAGTAGATCAATATCTAAATGGAATTATTTTCGACACTGTCAGCTGTTGCGCCTGTTATGCATAACAGTTTTCAGAGATGATCTATCTACGCGATGCATAAAAAATCGTTACTATGGACGTGTGTAGCCTATAACAGCGATCGGCATTATTCATGTGGATGTTTGGACTAGTAAATAAAGAAATAATAAATATTTCACAACAACACACACACATTATCTTCATTCCATGTTAAGTAGCTAAAGCACTTGTGTTATGGACAGCCAGACAACGAAATATACTTACTTAAATACATTTTTTTTCTTTTAAATACTTATTATTAGGTACTTATATAAATAAAACACCCAGACACATCCAACAAGTACTGAACACGTTAACAGTTCTATGAGCCCAATGTGGGCTAATGTCGTGGCATGGCCCTAAGTCTATGAGCCCACAATGGACTCACAATTATTGAGTATTTTGTTTTGCATTTTTATTGCGGACGTACAAGTTAGGCAGTTTGCGTCCACTTTCATAGTGCGAACCGCCAAGATGTGGAACGACTTGCCGGAGTCTGTGTTTCCTGCGCAGTACAGTTTGAAGGTCTTCAAGTCGCGGGTGAATAGGTACCTTCTGAACAAGGGTGCTCCATCGGAGACCACCTCGCTGCTTAACATCAAGCAGGGTCAAAGTCAAAGCGTTTATTTTTCATCTTAATAAGTGCTATAACATACAGATACACAGTAGCATAACACAAAGCTTGATGAACGTCATTTATGACTTTAAAACAAAAGTAAATCGGTGGTAGTCAAACGCTTGGTCATAGTGATTAAGTTACAGTTTTAAGACTTGTTACTTTTTTTTTTTTTTTTTTTTTTTTTTTTTTTTTTTTTTTTTTTTTTTATACCACAAGCGTGGCAAACAAGCATGCGGCCCGCTTGATGGTAGGCAGTTACCGCAGCCTATGGACGTTTACAATACCGGGGCATCGTTCACGCGTTGCCGACCCTGTAAAAACCTCTTCACTCCTCTTTTGAAGAACCCCATACTGTAGTCCTTTGGGAATACCTCAGCAGGGAGCTCATTCCACAACCCCAGCGTACGTGGGAGGAAATGCCTCCGAAAACGGGTAGTCGAGACCATTTTGGTTCTAAGGTGTGTGGATGAACGCCCCGCCTGCGGCGAGCGGTGCGATGGTAGAAAGTGGCCGTTGGCATCATGTCGAACAATTCCTCAGAACACAACCCGTTATACAAGCGGTAGAACACGCATAAGGAGGCGAAGTCTCTCCTTACACTTAAAGGTTCGATACCGCTTGTGAGCTTGGCGTCGTCGACAATCCTCACAGCGCGTCTTTGTACCGAGTCAAGAGGTCCAAGCTGGTATTTGGGTGCTCCCCCCATAAATGGCAACAGTACTCCATGTGAGGCCGGACCTGCGACTTGTACAGCTGCAGTCTTTGCCTCGCAGTGAAGTACCGCTTCGCCCTATTGAGCACTCCGAGCTTTTTACCCGCCAACTTGACCTTGTCTTCCAAGTGACTACGGTACTGAACGTCGCTGGAAATTTCGACCCCAAGGATGCTCAGGCTCTTAAGGATGTTAATGAGTGTTCTAAGGAATTGAGGGGCCACAGTAAATGGGGTTTTTTTAGCGGTGAAGACGCACACTTGTGTCTTAGTACTCTTAGTAGGGTTGAAGTTGACCATGTTGGTGTTACCCCAATCGGAAACATTGGTCAGAAGTCCCTCGATTGTAGACACAAGTTGTTCGCGACTCTCCTCCACTGCTGTGCGAGGGATGTTTGCTCGGCCCGTATAGTAGGTGTCCCCAGTGCTATCGTCGCCGTCGGTCGACAGCATATCATTGATATGCAGCAGAAAGAGGGTAGGGGACAACACGGAGCCTTGTGGGACGCCTGCGTTGATGTCCATGCTATCAGAGCAGCTGCCATCAACAACGGCTTTTATGCTTCTGCAGGACAAAAAGCTGGCGACCCACTCGCATAATCCGTCTGGCAGTCCATAGGAAGGCAACTTCGAAAGAAGACTCCGATGCCAAACCCGATCGAACGCCTTCGCCATATCCAGGCTTACAGCCAATGCTTCCCCTTGACTCTCCAGAGCCTGAGCCCAGCGGTGTGTGAGATACACTAGAAGATCACCTGTTGACCGACGTTGGCGGAAGCCATATTGGTGGTCACTGATCAGATCGTGATCTTCTAGGTATCTAAGGAGTTTCGTGTTGATTACACGCTCCATCACCTTGGAGAGAAGGGAGGTTATAGCGATAGGCCTGTAATTCGATGGGTCGGATCGGTCGCCCTTTTTAGGTACTGGATGTACATGGGCGGTCTTCCACGAAGCTGGGACCTTCCCAACGGAGTACGAGAGCGCGAACAGGCGCGTCAATACGGGACACAGCTCAGGAGCACACTGCTTCTGCTGATAATGTGTGGGGCATGCCATGGGCTAGATTTGTACTGTCTTGCAGTGGCGTGCACACCTTATAGGCAAAAAGACACTGCCTACCTTAGTATTTTAGTTCCCGACCTAATAATAGAGTTATTGCTAGATCTTTTTTTGGTGTACTCACGACAGAGGCTAAGGAAGGTCTGTGTTTTGTAGGTTACCTATATTTGGTAAAGACAAGTTACCTATACATAGGTGTCAATCCTTGGGGATCACTGCCTACCTTGTCGTAAAAGCCAGTGCACGCCACTGCTGTCTTGTCATTTAGATGAACAAATACACATTACTGGCCAGCCCAACGCCCAATCTTATACCAGAAAAAGGGGATTTAAACTTATTATAAATACCTGTCAATAACTTAGATTTAACTGACAATGGATACGACGGAAACGGTGTGCATATGACAAGAAAAATTTGCTAGGTACTTATGTATGTTAAAACAATGGAAAAGAATAACCAATGAAGCTTAAAAGCAGTGTTGTATGAGGGCGTCACACTGCTTACATTCTTCAGTCATACATACGTACAGTCGGCCAAGAATCTGCTCTACCACCCTAAGGTTGAAACTCATATGAATGTCATTAAACATTAAAGTTCATTGTTCACTTGTCACAATATACCAACTCTAACTTATTGATGTTTTAGTGACGTCGAAACTGATAGACCATTTTCTTGGCCGACCGTACCTAGCGCGATCAAAGTCGCGGGGAAGCCTTTAGGAAGCATTATATCCTTACGCAACGGACAGTGAAGCCAAGTATGGCCCGTGTCGTACGAATTGTGTGGTCCGAGTACCATAAGAGAAGCGATTTCAGAGATTTAAGATTAATTCTTACATTTACTGTTCAGTGAAATTTTTTTTTATTTTTTTTTTAAATTAAATACACGGATGACAGAAAACGCAATTACCCTAGTACGTAATTATCGTAACACAACAGCTAACACATAACAAGAGGGATCCTGTGAAATGTAGAGAAATACCGAAAGCCCAATTAGCATATCCACAATTGTATCAAACTTAATCGAAACACCATCAAGGAAAATTCAACTAATTCCCTGTAGGGACTACTAGTACAGTAGTTAACTACTACCTACAGTATTTATTGTTTGTAACGCGCATCACGAGGCGATTTCAGGATTTCGATTTATTGCGTAATTATTACATCTAAGAAAAAAGCCTGTTATGGTGTTGCAACAACAAAATTATATTTCTAATCATATTATTAATTAAATTATATAATAGGTAACAATAAATATTTCACTAGCATAACATAAACATTATTACTTATAGACCTAGTGTTATGGCTTTGTTCAACGTTTCGGCATAATTTGCATGCAGTCACACTTACGGTACAAAAATTGATTATTTATTACTTAATTGAAAAACATAAAGTTTAATGAAAGAGTTTGGTGATCCTTTCTCAAATACTCGCTTCAGCCCATAACTTGTTGCACACAAAAGGCGAAGGGGTTGTGGCACTTGGTTCAGGGTGCGGGCGGTTAGGTCCGTCCGGGAGTCGGCACACTCGCGCCCGAGCCACCGTTGGGGCAACACGTATACCTATGTAAAGTGTTCAAGTTATTTTGCTATATTTTCATAGTGTATTTGGTAACAGAAGAGTTTAGAGTGAGTATTGTATCTGTGTACTTCTTTTTAAATTAACAGTACCATACCTGCATACGTGTACCGACTTATTTTGAAATTACAATAAACGTAAATTTACGTACAATAAATAATAATTGAATCAGAAAACAGTAATAATAAAAAGAATCATTAAAAATATTGATTGTAAATGCACCGGAATTAAGTACCAACTTACAATTTGAACAGTTTAAAATGAAATAAGTTACACTCCGCGCGTACGTCAATATAATTCAATTTTTTTAAATGGCTCTTATGTGAAGCTAAAAACCTACAATTCTGCCAATGACACGTTTAGCGCGCGAACGTCGTCCACCTATCAATCAATCAGTCGAGTCATTCCCAATCGTCAGTCCACTGTACGTACAGTGTACAGTGGACATTAACACACTCGCGGAATAACATTCTACTACAGTAAACACTTCTAAACGTGTAACAATTTTGAAAAGGCAAGACTTGAATCACAAAATTATATCTGGGCTAAACCAACAATTTTTTCATATCACCTTAATATTGAATCTATTTTGTATCGGAAGTAAATTTTATAATAACTCTTTTAAAATCATGATAAAGAGAGAAGCAGAAAAACAACGACACCCCGTACAACTTACTGAAGAAAAATGTTTTCAATTATTGAATTAAACTTAACAAATAAGTGTTAAATGAAAAAAAGTAAAATGTATCAAAAAAAGTCAAATTCATTAAAACCGTAAAAAATAAAACAGACGGTTCAAACACCCAGAAATCCGTAGTCTAATTGAACTGCAACACCCTATAAGGTGTCAATAAGAATTAAAATACAATACAGGATAAGGGGACACAGTATCAAGTGTTCATAGAATAAATTGGGTAGAATCGTTGGTCAATCGTGATACACAGTTACTAATTAAGTTGAACCTAACGTCATACAACTTACTTACATTGCCAGCTCTGCTATTGTAAAGGTCAAATTGTCCATTAAAGTCAGGTAGGCTTGTAAGGCTTCCGCAGGCAGAGTCGTATGGCTTCAGATACTTGACACCGCCCTCTGTCTACAGTGAGGCATTTTTTTATGCACGCATTTACGAATATGCTAAAAAAAAGTATAGGATACACTGTTCACTGGACGATTAAAGGTAGAAAGGGATTGTTATTTGCTGGACTATTGTTTTTCTTTTCCTTCATTCAAACCCGAATCCCGTGTTTTCTTTTTTCAAATGTTTGTTTTGATAATTGAGGTAACAATATGCCTTTGTTCGTTTAATCTGATGTTAAAAAATTATTGATTTATGGCATATAAATAATACTGATAAAATATACCAGTAATATTATGTTTTTATTACAACACAAAAATTGTTTAACCCTATACAGAAACTATACCAGTAATATTATGTTTTTATTACAACACAAAAATTGTTTAACACAAAAGCATTACCCTATACAGGGTATCCCATAAGTCGACGTCAAGCCGGAACTGGATTGTAAGGCAACTCACACCAGTTATCAGAAAAATATTTTAAAAAATCAAACTTGCATGTTTAAAAAATTATGGGCATTAAAAAACGGAAATTCTACAACCTGCATTAGTCTTTTGACTCCTGTTGCCACAAATCTTTAGATTTTCCAATTTTTTTTTATTATGTGACCCTGAAAAGTGCCACTGTTTATTGACGTTTTTAAAAAAAATCAGTTAAAATAACCAATTTGCTCAGATTCAACTGACTGTACTGAAAAAAAAATTACTGTGTTTTTTATATTTTTCTGATAACTGGTGTGAGTTGCCTTACCAACCGGTTCCGGCTTGACGTCGACTTATGGGACACCCTGTATGTATGTATATATACTGACATATATACTTATTGTAATTTAATTTGTAATTATGATAAATATGTGTAACTGCATACCTATGTAGGGCGAATTGGTTATTAAAATAATAACTCAATAAATCTTAAATTGAACGGGCAAATATCAGCGTCGAACCCACTTCCTTGCTTCCGTTCGACAGTGAATGCCCGTCAATCCTCTAGGATTTCGCGTTAAGCTCCTTACAGGATTTAAGCTCTTCCATTAACAGTTGCCGGTTTGCAAGAGTCGCTTAAAGATCAAATTCCAGTGTGGGTAAATAGATTAAAATGATTTTTATGATTTCGGTTATATTCTGTTAATTGCCTCTGTTAAATAGAATGAAATATCAGTAGGCATACTAGCATTGGAGCGTTGCTGAGGACAGGAAAGCGTGGCGTGATCTTGTCTAAATCCTCTGCACCTCTGGGGTAGTCGAATGTTCTGCAGGCACCAATAGTGATGGACTCACCAACTATCGATAGGGCCAATAATCAATGGTAGGTACTTCTACTTAACTGTAAATGGTATAACAAGTGTAACTCAAATATTCCTACCACATCCATTCGTTGAATTAGCACACAACATACATACTAGCATGCCCTGCTCGTTCAGCAGGTTCAACTATAACATCCAAACAAAAAAGTTAACTCCCGTTCGAATTATTTATTTTCTCTAGGTAGTCGAAGAAGAACCAGGAAGAAACTGTCATCTTTTTTATTATCAATGCGAAGAATTCATTTCATACGCACATAAAGAGCGCCATAACAGATATTGTAAATCAATACATGCAATGTACACAGAGTTGCTACACGTCATATTAAGTTATGCGGCAGTTATGCCACGCTCCCGGCCATCTAAAGGTACGTAAACCCTACGGTGGTGGTCTCAATAGGCTCACCCTTAACACATTGGCGGACAGTAACAAAACAAAATAGATTTTTTATTGTTATGACGGCTATAGCTGTTCACTGTCCGGGAAAGAGTTAACAAGCAGCTGTCAGTCTCTACCAATGAAAATGGGAGTGAGTTTATGCCACCACGTTTTACAATGCGTATTGGTGTCTCAGACCAAATATAACTTGACTTGCAAGTCGCGAACCACCTTCAGTCTGGCTCTTTAACACCAAAATGCATAGAATACTATGTACTTCTGGATCCAAACTGACACTGACCACCAATTTGACAGTTTAGATCCAGAAATAATACTCAGCTACGCCGTAAGGTACAGAAGATAATAATCTCTTACTCTTTCACTCGTTCAAGTCGTCCATATTGTTGTCTCGTTTTATTCTAAATGTCAGTTTCGATTGCAAGTCTACTTGTTTTGGTCTGAGTTTGGTGTACTTTAGATATTATATCTGTAACTCGTAATGGGGAGATACAGAGCCACAAGTATATTTTGGCGTGTGTGTGCTAAACATTCATTATGATTCTTTGCCCATCCTATGTTTGCATCCTAACCTTACAGGTTTACCATAATACTATAGAGTACACATCACGACAATGTTAGCCACGCACAAAAATATCCTTGTCGGACTGGCAAGGTATACATACAATATACACAATCACTGACCCTGGTTAGTGTCAATATGTCAATAAAATTGACGTTTGGAAGTGACTGACACCAGCACCAGCGACGGTGCGCCATCTAGCGCGATAAATGGGAAGCGAGCGTATCTCTCCATAACATAGCTTGAATTTCTCCACGAATGTTCAACTCAAAAGACAAAGATTTAATGAGCCTCGACATTTATGATGCCTTCAGAGAGAAATTAATAACAAACAAGTTTTATAAACCATCGATGGGCTCACCCCCTGTCACGTTGGTTTAAATACGCTCGGTGAACCGTAGGCATTTGCTTATTAAGCAAGTGCCTCTGCCTATCCCGCTTTGGGATTAAAAGGCGTGAAGTGTATTGTTTTTTTTTATATAAACAATAGAAGAATCTACTGTTCATAAAAATCCACGTCAATCTTCGTCCACGGTGTAGCCAAATTATATTAGACATGACTATGTTAAAACAACGTGCATGGTAGATCATGATGTAGCTAACTTAATTTTGACCAATCACGAATGTTCTGCAGGCACCAATAGTGATGGACTCACCAACTATCGATAGGGCCAATAATCAATGGTAGGTACTTCTACTTAACTGTAAATGGTATAACAAGTGTAACTCAAATATTCCTACCGCGTCCATTCGTTGAATTAGCAAACGCCTATTTGCATAGTATTTTGTTTGGGTAATAAATAAATAAATATTCCGCAACATATTTACACACGGTGACCACACCAGACCCCAAATTAGGATACCCTGTGCCAGAGACTGATACACTTACGTAAATACTTTTTAATAACATACATAGATAAATAAAACACCCAGACGCACACAACAAATGCCTCAGCTATCATCACCAAAGCTAATGCTTTGGTGATGATAGCTGAGGCCGAGGTCCGTGGCGGGAATCGAACCTGCGTCTGTCGTCCTAGAGGAAAATGTTCTGACCACTGGTTCATGCCGGATGTTTTTGTACGATCGGTAGGTGGGATATAACCATACCGTTTTAATACATTATGTTATTTCTTTCGCCTAATAGTAAGTATATCTTATATTTTGTTTATCAGATAACTGCATGGTTTATTATACTAGTTAAGAACTATGAGGTATCTGTAGGTAAATACTGTAAAAAATCGAAATTAGCTAAGGATAAAAAATATTTGCGGCCTAATTTTATGTAACACTCGCAGCGAGCCATCTTCTTAGTTTACTGTGAGAAGAGGCAGATGTGCATCTTTCATATACAGACATAGCAACGCACTGCTGAACCTAGGTCTCCCCAAGGCAGATAATGCTCGGTCCAAGTGTTCACCCGAGTACAGTGAAGTAATACTTTATCAATCTAATTTATTAAAATGTAAATTAAACAAAAATATTCACCTGAACAATAGTTTTAGATTAAATATTCTTTATCTCTATATATCGTGACTCAGAATTAGCTATCAAGTATATACCTACTTGAGATGAAGACATGTCTTAGCAGGGAGTGCCCTATTACATTATATTACAGATACCTCAGTTCCTGGTCTCTCCTTAAGAAGTACAGTTAACTGACTGTATTCTTATAGAGTAGATTAACTAGGCGTTGACTATAGGTGCTTTTTGTAAATTTTCATATAGGTACACATCAAACGGGATCAAGTACATTTTAGAAGATTGCAATCAAGAATATATTTTACAAAAACTGAATTCATTCATAATTTATTCAAAATGTGGTGATAAGTCCTGGCATAAATACAGGCATGGGGAATTAGGTAGGAGACCAATCCAGAAAATTTATTAGATTTGATTTAAATAAATTCGATTTTTTTAGAGCTAAAAATGTTCTTGATCCCAAGACTCTTTTGATGTTTGTAGGAAATTATTTTTTGATGTAAGTTAATTACTATATAAGTTGTAAGTTTACCTGTAGATATTTTTATTTATTCTATTGTGATTTATCCTATAATAATGCATGACATTTGTTTACTTCATTTTGAGAATTTCACTTTTTTCGCGAAAGGTTCTGACTGATTTTAAGATTCAAAATACCTAATGAACCGGAAACATTTATTTGTTGGGTACATTACTTCAAGTTATTTATACAAAATCCGTAATTGCAAAATCAGTAATTTTAACCTATCGCGAATTTAGTAAGCTCTGCTACAATAAAATATACCTCTACTATCAGTAGCTAGCTATAAAATATACTCAAAACTTTCTGATCTCCATAGATAATCCGGATCTTATAAATTACTGCTAAATTCCACCTACCCACTATGTCTATACACTTACCTATGATAGAACACGCCTAGCATGTTGACTTAGCCACCTTACCAATTAAAACTTATACGCATTACATTATAGGTAAGATTTTTTGTTATCCTCACACCTTGCCAATTTTCCATAAGTTAGAAAGAGTCGGCACCCAAATTTGTCTCAAACGCGGTATAAGAATTTTCATTGGTAAGGGTGATCTTCAAAACTATCAAATAGAATCAACTAGTTTGTTACAGATCGGTTAATAAGAGCTGGCACGTTCACAGTACTCACAGTAATGCAATTTGACTAATACAGTATGTTCTTTTATGCGTTTCACTAATTCGTAAGGTTTAGCGGCTAGTTTGCGACGTGGCAGACATTGGAAAACAAAAACAAACACTCTGTTTTAAAAAAAAAATTGATGCGTCTCATCATCATCATCATCATCAGCCCATACTTGTCCACTGCTGGACATAGGCCTCTCCAATTGCACGCCACTGCTATCTGTTTTCGGCTTCTCGCATCCAGCTTCTGCCAGCCATCTTGCGTATATCATCAGTCCACCTTGCCTGAGGGCGTCCTACACTCCGTTTGCCGAGACGCGGTGTCGTCTGCGATGCGTCTCGCCGCTCGTTTATTCACAGACACACAGCGCGTCGTGTCAATGTGTTAAGATGTCAGCTTTTTATTGCATTAATCGATCTGTAATTTCGCTACTGGTAAAAATACCACAACAAAAAATGTACATAAAGGTAATAAAAAAATACACAGCAAAGCAAGCTACGGACACGTGTGGGATACGCAATATGGAATTCGAACGCGCGAAAATACTTGAAGAATACATTACGACGACACAAATGATGTCCAAAGCAGCTGCTGGCCACTGCACAAGATTAGTGTGACCTATACTCTTGTGCGTGTGACAGCGGCTATTGCGGGCTGATCATATTCGACGTGACACAACACCATGGGAATCTCCGGGATCTTCAAAATTTATTAACGCAAGCCGTATTTCACAGTGACGGTTCGCGTGCTCCGAAAAGTCATTCGTTTCTTGACAGTTCGAAGTACGAATTGAACCTTTATCTGAGTACTGGCGCGTGTTTATTGCGAGCTTTGATAAGTGATTAGAACAAACCAGAAAAAGACGAAGAAATACTCTCTTAACACTGTGTGTGTCATCGAAAAGTACTTAAATTGAAAACTCGCAATGGACACGAAAGGTTCAATTTACTGAATTGGCTTTCAAATACTTTGTAAATCTGATTAGACATTTCTAGTGTTTTAACCACACATAAGTACATTTAGTGTTCATTAACATACATAAGTAGGTAGTTGCCATTTTTTTTCTGTAAGTCCGATAATAAGGTTCCTATCACAATTCTTTGTTTTTGTTACATTATTTATCGATCAATAAATTGATGGGGTGAGCTATCTCACTCATTTAGTAAGTAACCAGAGCCGGATAGAAGTTCTAACTAACAAACTGTCAAGTGTATCCAGTAGGTGCATAAGTAAGAGCTAAACATAATACGTATTGTGATGAAAGCTCTATGACGCTGCAAATTCTGAACACAAACAGAAATACAATATAGGCACTCATCTACAAAGGAGTACAAATTGGATCTTCAGAGAAAATATACTTACTTCATAACTATGAATAATTTCTGATACGGGAACAGGGTTGTCTTAATAAAATATTCTTACCTTTACAGAGATGAAAATATCAATGTGAAAGCTCGCCCACACGACATACCTTCCATTACTATCTACTGTGGTAACCCTTTGTAGCAATCAACTAATAGCTAATTTATGCAAACACAAAGCCGGTTTAAACTTTTGAAAGGTATTTTGTTAATAACATACATGCAGGTTCGTTAATTATTGCAACAAAGGTAACAAATAAATAGCATATGTATAAGTTTGTTGGACTTTATTTACGGTGTTCAAAAATGTATGTGTAAACTTTTCTGTGTATATCCCCGCTGTCTGCCCTAAGTATGTTTAGATCTAAAACACTATGCAACAGATTTTTATTCTGTTTTCTTTAGTAGATAGAGTGATTCTTAGGAGGGTTTACACGTACAATACATGCACGTAATAGCAGAGAAACAATGTTAATAATGTAATATTGGCAGAACAACGTTTTTCGGGTGAGCTAGTAAAATATTAATCTTTGCCTATTAATATATTTATTATCGTTTTGGCCTTTAATAATCCGATTATTTACTTATTTACATACATTCTCCGGATAAAATAAACTTACTACGGTTGTGCAAAATTGTGTTGTAAGCGACCTGGGTATAACAATGTGTAGGTATGTTATATGAACCAAACTTTATACATATTAGGTAAAGCTAATTGTAACGTAGATTGCTCAAGCTAATTAAGTTAATGATATTGTGTTAATTCCCGCTAAGTTAAACCGGCGGTCGTAATACTGATTGCCAAGATCCAAGACCTACACGTGTTGTGTCACACATTCAAAACGTCATTTCACATATCTTGCATATCCGTGTTACGACTGCTGATTCATGAGCCTTTAACCTACGCTAATTTGTAAAAGTTATTGTGACAGATATTTAAACCTAGTAAGCTTAGTATGGAAGCTACGTCGAAGTTCGAGAAACTCCGAGAAATCGACAAGCGCGTGCTATCTCTATCACTGGTCTCTAGATTTGTCGTCATCTCGAGACCTCGACGTGGCGTCTATACTGGAGCATGCATATAAGGGAGAGACTGACAAGTACACTTGAACGTAGCTAGCTGGTATCAAAAGTGGGTATGTATGCATATCCACCAACAAGGTGGTCGTTAAGTCGTGAATTCTGACATGTTTACATTGAGAAGTTTCCTAACAAAAAAAAACAATCTGTCAAAGATACCTACACGATCTCATCAGTCTTAAGTACACTAAGGAACAAAAATGTCATGACAATAACATAGAAAAACATTGCCTTGGCAAACAAAAAATATATCACATAACATCTGAGGAATTGAAATAAACAATAGACTAAATGCAGCTTCGTAAATTCGTACGAATGAAAAATCTTTCCAAGTTACAATAACAATTTTTGTTACTTTTAATTATTAATTTGACCAAAAAAAAAATACAATCCACAACGTGATAGGTACCGTCAACAAAATTAAATTATACTTATTTAAAAACAACTGAGTCGACTGAGACAATTCTACCATAAAATGTCTTTATTATTTTAATTATTAAACGATTAATACGTGATTGCGTGCACGAAAAAGATGACGTTATTGTCCCGTGCCACAAACGAGTATAGTACTACTGCAATGTTTGACATGGTCACGTCAAACTACCGTCCGGAACCGACTTTACAGATAACCATTTTTTTTTAAATAAAACTCATTAACGCCAGTCACATTTTATTTCTTCCCAAAACATTTTGCGGTTGACTCCGGTAATTCTGATTTAGAAATGACATACTTAAGTGCATTTCAGAATTCACGACGATACCTACCTGTAATAGGTGAGATTCGCTTGACCAGTGTAAAAATACATGTAAAAAAACATACGCTACAGATACGAGCGTTCTCACCGATATTCCGTGTTCCGTGGAACGTGATATTTTAGGTAGGTACAATTCACACCTAAATGGAGAAGGCTGCTGCATATTTATTAACCCTTAGCTGCATACTGATGTAAATACTACATCAGTATAATTTTCCTCGAAATATTGTTTTTCTAGCCGTCCCGTCAACAGATTTTTTATCTTAAATTATCGTCAAAGGTACAACTAATACGTATGAACGCAGTCTTGACTTGCGACCACTTTTAATTTTTTATTTTTTTCCATGATGCAGGCCACATAATTTCAGAAGGATAGGTTTTTATTCAGACAAAAAAAAAACATGCAGTTAAGGGTTAAATGCAACTTTTAAATCGAATTACTTAAGAGCCATTTACGGCGAGCTTCGGAATTTCACTGTCAATGTCAACTTTATTAACTTACAGACATACTTACTAATTTCTGTTAAACATCACAGTGCACTTCGTTTGGTGTGAGTAGTCCTTTACCGGTGCGTTGTCAATATTCAGGTGCCGTTTCGAGTCATGCTGGGAATGCATGCGTCGGAATGTATTTTACCTATCATCAATAGCGCATACTCGCATACAGCTATGCCTCCGAACGCTACCTATCTGTAATGTGTCAATCTGAAGCCCTACCATGAGTTCTTGTAGAAAGAAATACCAATTTGTTGCGATTTAGATTTAGTTAAGCGTGAAAGCTCATGGTAGGGCCACAGGCCTGTGTTCGGCTATACATCTGCAAGACGCCAGAAACCGTCGCATCGGGAGTATGGAAGGCCAAAACAACTATTGGTCACAACACATGACTAGTTAACATTTGATACTCTTGTGCGTGTTCCAATAGTTATTGCGGACGCTTCAATGACGTCGTTCTCGAAGATTCGACGCCTGCGCAGCGGAGGACTCGACGGGGGCATTGTTTTCAGTAACTGGCGGCTAACATTTAAAATGTACCTTAGTGATAGAACTATTTTATTATGCATATGCACTAACAGTAACAATTTCATAATCGATTGATTAAATAATGTTGGCCAAAGATACTGCAAACAGTCGTCAAAGTATTTTAACAAGTAGCTGTAAAAGTATTTTAAGAATAGCTAATGTAATGTAATAGTGATGTAGATGCTAGACAATATCGATAATTAATGTTCAATAAAGAAAGCCAAATAAAACATTTCGAAGCGTTATATTTTGATCGTATTTATCACCAAAACAAAAGTTTTTCATTTGATTTCATCAGTCTTAAGTACACTAAGGAACAAAAATGTCATGACAATAACATAGAAAAACATTGCCTTAGCAAACAAAAAATATATCACATAACATCTGAGGAATTTAAATAAACAATAGACTAAATGCAGCTTCGTAAATTCATACGAATGAAAAATCTTTCCAAGTTACAATAACACTTGTTGTTACAATTGGACCAAAAAAAAAAAAAACAATCCACAACGTGATAGGTACCGTCAACAAAATTAAATTATACTTATTTAAAAAAAACAACTGAGTCGACTGAGACAATTCTACCATAAAATGTCTTTATTATTTAATTATTAAACATTGATGTAATCATGTATCGCTATTTCCTACTTGATTAATGTACTTGTCATATAATAATATGTTTCGAATTATTTGAATGTATTTATTGCCGTCAAACAAAGGAATAGCGTAAGTATTTTTTTTTTTGTCAAAACAACAATCGGAAATGTTTCGTGACATTTATTTAACAGACTGTGCAAGACATTAATAACTGAAGTCTTCACATAAGTCATGAAATATTCCCGATTGGATTAACACTTACATGGAAGCCAAATTAAGATTATAGAAGTTTTATTGTTATTACAGCAAGAAACGGGACGTGTTTCCGAAAGGGTTAAGTATGTATAGTATACTTCATAGTATACTACTAAAAGGGAAGGGAAATACAAATGTATTACTTACTAGCTGTCCCAATGTATTGAAAGAAATACACCTTTTAAACCTTCCCTTGACTTCCGCGTGTGATTCAAGACCAAAATTAGCCAAATCGGTCCAGCCGTTCTCGAGTTTTAGCGAGACTAACGAACAGCAGTTTATTTATATATATACAGATTACGCCATTTCTAAGTAGTGACGGCACTACACGCAATGAAATAGACTTCTAACACTGAAAGGTATTTTAATAGCATTTTAGCTATCCAGAAAAGACATTTATACGTATTATTTGTTTTATAATTAACAGCTTTTATCATGTATATGGCTATTATATTGTATACACTTCCAAAGATGTACTTATGATATCCCTTCGTTGATTGATCAGTGATCAAGTATGGAATAATTGCATTGTAAATATTTAGTTAATTTTCTCAACACCTTTCTTACAACTTTCCCCAGTTTGTGACGTATCTAATTTTCACATTTTCCTCAACTTGTACCCTCTTATTTACCGTCCGAGAAATCCCGTTCTTACCCTACTCTATTTCCTTGCCGTTAAAAACAAATATTTTGGTAAGGAATAAGCAGAGACAATTTCCAAGGAAATGCCTATTTAGCGTTTGTTGCCCGTGGTACCATTATTTTTTTCCGTGGTACCATTAATTTTTCCGTGATTTGATTACTTGGTAAAATGTTATAAGCCATAACTACTGCGTTACGTACTTAAAGTTGCAAAGTTATCATTCATATTTTACGGTTTACGCAATGTTGCGAAACCGGAGGAAGGTTTAGCTTGGGAACAATCAAATATATTATTATTTGATATCATTATACAATGGTACCACTGAAAAAATCTTCCGTAGTACGGTCGGCCAAGAAAATGGTCTATCAGTTTTGATGACACTTCCTGTGTCACTAAAACATCAATAAGGTAGAGTTGGTATATTGTGACAAGTGAATGAACCTTAATGTTTAATGAAACTCATATGGAGTTTCAACCTTAGGGTGGTAGAGCAGATTCTTGGACGACTGTACTATTAATATACATATAATAGTATTGTACTAATGATACCACGAACAACAAACTATTTTTAGCAGCACATACGTCCTTTTGTAATATGAGTATACTTTTCAAATTCAACATTCCAGTCACAAATAAAACTTTGGATAGTGCTATTCTTACAAATACTTACCAGCGACAAAAAAAAGTTGTACTCGGAGCAAATAAATGCACATTAAAGCCCGATAACTGCGCATAACTTCACTTAAATTCAATTAGTTAGAATGACCCTTAAGTCACTGCATTACGTATGTTTTTACTTTGACTAGAAACTCGGTAGCGAACTTATCGTGAATAGTTTATTACGTCGTCGTGAAAATATCATTATTATTACGTATCAACTATTTTGGGGATCATCCTGTATAACTCAAAGTAAGTGTTGTATAACTTATTTATTTAAGGCCCGCACATTTGTTACACTATGACGTACTTTCAAAAACACACATCATAAGTGTCTAGGGATCAAGTACATTTTAGAAGATTGCAATCAAGAATATATTTTACAAAACTGAATTCATTCATAATTTATTCAAAATGAGGTGATAAATCATTGATACAGGCATGGGGAATTTAGGTAGGAGACCAGTCCAGAAAATTAGATTTGATTTAAATAAAGTAGATTTTTATAGAGCTATCCCTAGACACTTTTGATGTGTATATTACGTAAATCGATTTACAACTATTTCGCAAATGCAGAAACAACAGATTTCGGCTTAAAAGGGAACTTTCAAATTACTCTGTAATTTTCCAGATACATTATGATTGATTAAAGTACATTTATGTGAACTGTTTACACAATTTGAAACCGAGTCAACACTGTTATTGTCACATTATGAACGTCCTGTATACAGAAATGCGTATAACCTAGGTCAAACCAACGCGTTCAGCTCGCTTCCGCGATAACGTAACATGTAACGTAACGATCTGATCGAACAATAACAGAGAACTACATTGTTTGTGGCAGAATTGTCGGCTTTAAAGCTGAACATAAGAGCCAAGAAAAAGAAAAAAAAACAGAAAATTTGCCGCGACCACCGATGTGAAGATGTACCTGGGCGTTTTTTTAAATGATTTGTTCCAAAAACAAAGACTTCCAATATGTCATGCTATATACAAATAGTGGAATACGTGTGGAAAACTGTACTGGAACTTTTCCGAAAGACGTTTTATTACTTATATCTCTATAATCTCCTTCCTACCTTTTTCTTTTCATTATTTTGGTGTAAGTATATTTCTTACTTTTATTTGGAACATACATTTGAAAACCGGCCAGCTTCTTCTAGTAACAATTTCCTATCCAACAACTGATCGCTAACACACACGTGCACATCGCCACGGTCGCTAGCTGAACGCGTTGATTGGGCCTAGGCTTCATATTTACGTCATCTGTAACAAATGTACAGACCATCCACCATACAAACACAAGAAACCGCATGACTACGAAACCGGCAATACATATGCTTATTAAAGCATAACGCTGCTCGTCTGAGCGCGGGTGACAGACGACTACAAATGAGCCAATCATAGGTTTAGCCACACCGATGCCAAACTTTTGAAGAATATTGAGTGAATGTTTTACATTTTGATGTAGAATGTGAAATATTAAGAATGTAGTTAATGTATAGTTGATGGAAGAGACCCTGAATCGGTAAAATAACTATGTATCGTTGGCATGGGCAGGATTGAAAATGTTGCCGTATTCTTTAAGTAACTTGAGTGCCTCCAGTTCGCTCAGTAGATCGGTGTGTTTCCTTGTAGTATGCCCATAGTTCATACGGCACACGGTTGCTTGAAGGCAATCTCTCGCTGCTCGGAAATTCGAGTTTAAGCTTATAGCATACCGGAACATCCATATAGCTTTCGTGTATTCGCCCTGCAAAAAAGAGAAGCAATTTTTTTTTTTAATTATTTAAGCAGGGTGCTTCCTCATTAATTTCGGTTGTATTCCTTTTTTTGGGAGGTGGGGGGGGGGGGGG
>SJJU01010325.1:0-23614 GCA_012932125.1 Conopomorpha cramerella | reverse complement strand
GTATAGGTAGGTTTATGCATCTAGTGGCGCGACTGATACCCACGAAATGCAGGCTTCGCATTGTTTAAACTGGCGCCGACACGAGATCCTGCCTGCACGCCCCCCTCCCTCTCCCGGTCACCCTGGCCCGCGGGGGACAGGTCGGTTGCGCAGGCTCCGGTTTTCAGTCGTCACCTTTCCGTTATGACCCAGGTGCGCCCGCGATGGTTTTCCATCGATATTGTAGTGTGAATATTTGGGGCCGGTGGAAACGTAGGGTAAGAGTGAACCCGGAATTAAAGAGTAAGACAACATACTACTGGCTACCCCTTACCAGCAGCAGTCGTAATACGTAAGTAGTCCAAACCGCCAAAGTAATATTTTGTATTTAGAAGTACATAGTGCTTGTCACCAAAAACTACTAATTACCAGCAGATTATTCGTGAGACTTGAGTAATCAATTTGGGGTTGCCAAGGGAAAACATTCTCTCTAGCCATCCAGACGAAGCTTAATTGGGAGCCAAAATAATTTTCTCGGGTTTATTCCTTAGAATGAATTTGAATTCCGAACTTGGAGATGAGTGAATTGAGGTTCTCAATTTTAGGTTGTATCTCTTAATTCGCAACATTTTGAAAAAAAACTGAAGATGCTACGCTGCTTGCAATTTTAGTTGTGTTTGGTATTATTTCTCATCAAGTTCTCCCGTCCCGCTCTCGGTGGTACGAAATGATAGAGACCGCGATGTGCGCTCCGATAAACTAGTTATAGTTACTGGAAAGCAATCTGAGGGAAAGAGCAAATTATTCATCCGGTAAAGTAGCAAAATTCCATACTTCTACGGAATTCGCTGGAAGCAAGCTATTTTAATTAAATTTCGATATGAAAAATTTGTATTTGTAGCTGAGAAACTATGACTTGTATTTCAAAACAATTATCAGTACTGAAGCATAGTTTCTCCCTATTACACTAAGACAATTAGAGCGAGAGAAACGTTGCCTAAGCAAAGATAAATGAAGGCCTAGGGTAAGTGTTAGTTACCTAATAAGGTGTAACTTTATTAGAGGTAAATATTTTAAAAGGCTGGTGCTAAACATCATGCTCAGCAACTTTTACTATCTAGAAGCTAAAATAAATATGGACTTCTCGGATATAGGCGCGAATATAATCAAAGGTAAGCTCGAGCTTGTCTTTGAATATATTCGCGCCTATACCCGGTGAACAATATTGAGTTAATCTATGACACTGTTTTCGTTATTTTGAAAGGAGATCCATCTACCCGGATAAGTTTGTAACCAATTATTGGTACCTAAAGTAATTAATAAACAATTCGAAAAAGCCACTAGACTGTGAAAAAATGTATTGAAAAACCTTACTTATGTTTTTATACCACAGCGAACCTTTTAGCTGTGGCGTCAGATTTTATGCATTAATTAGGCCACAGCCCTTTTCGCGATCAAAACAGGTGGGTTTCGTTCGGGTTGAGGTCATATTTTGTGAGAGGGATACCGCTAGATGAGTCATACAGTCACGTGTAAAAACATATATGCACTTAAAAACATTTAAAAGCCATTTTCTTATAAAGCATTGATGGGAATGTTATGGTTTTGCGAATATTATAGTCTAAATTTCTTGCTACAATGAAATAGGTGAAAGACGTGTTCACTTCTCCAGATATCACATCAAAAGTGTAAGTCACGTTTGGGCTTCGAGGGCTTTCTGAACATCGAAATACTGATTGAATAACCGAATTAATTATTTTATAAATCTGTTGTCTGAATGGAAGTACATGTAAAGAATTATTGGTGAGTGGGGCTAATATAGTTCCGCCTATTATATCTGTCTATACTGTGTAACGTTTAGTCCCAGGGCCCAAACATTTCAATAGTTTATGTACATAAAATAATATAAAAACGGAGCGTCTGTAGTTGGATACTTGGATTGGAAGGTTGTGAACTTGAGATCAATTTTCCGTTACGTGTACCAATAGGTCTCTTTTTAAAGCCTACGTACGCTACATTATATCAGGCGTCAACATATCGCGCACGTTATAACTCAAGATACTGTCACAATACCACAATTTGAATGTAACATAGAGACAATTACATACCACCACACAGTTTGGAAAGAGCCTGCTCCTCATTAACACAGGCTACATACGTATCCTAGAAATGAGAGCAGATGCAATTTCAACTTACAATGTCCCAGTCTTGCCCTATCTACTAAGGCTAGAAGAATATGAATATGTAAGTTAATATGTGTACAACCGTTGAATTAATTATAATAAATAAATAAAATGAAATATTGTTTGAATCCTATAGCGGCGATGTACTCACCACCTTCCACGGAGATTTAAATACGCTTTAGGAACCGTGAGCATTGTTTAAAACTGTTGGGTTAGTTACCATAGTTTCATAGGTACAACAAGTGTAGAACGCATTGTATTGATGTATTAAAGAAATTTCATTTCAATGAACGCAGTACCAACAGCTTTTCCCGTCTTAACATGAAATGTGTCGCCATTTTAAGATTTAAAGTTTTCATTTTCATGCAGTCATTCAATGCAGAGAATTTTTTTTTTAATTGTAGTTGGCAACACTTTAAAAAGTCACGCTTCATGTCGCTTCATCATAAATATTGTTTCAATCACACTGACTGACTTCTAGCTTGTAGGTTTCCTCGCAATACTTTCCTTCATATTGAGATTGAGCACCGTGCACTGTGTGCAGTTCACATTGAGCATCGTGCAAACGTGTACAAAAAATAAACGTCAGGTTGCAGGGTGCGGGCGTCGAACCGGAGACCGCTTGGTCAGAGAACTTAACTAGTCTACGGCGGCAGCCCTAATTCTGTGGTAATTTGGAAAAGGGGGATAAGTCAAAAATAACAACTTTACAGTAGCGTCAGAAAACCGAATCGCGGCGTGGGTGGTTTTGGTTGATGTCTTACAAATTCTTTAATGTTTAAATTGTATTTATGATACAAGATTTAGAGCGTAAGGAGATGAGTGCAGTCAACGCTCTTTTTCCATATCAAAAATACCTTTAATACATTTGTCTCATTATGATCATTTAATACATTAACTTGAATGACCCTTAAAAATGCATATTTACGACTCATCTCCTTTTTACCTTAAAATGAATGTGATTGAACATTGCAAATGTGGTATAAAAATAATATTGAAAAAAAATTACTCATCCCCTTTTTCCGCATCACCACAGATTTGTAACCGTTGTGTCACAGGGACACCTCACTACTTAAAGGTTAAATCACTCTATATATATATTACATTCGGTAGAGAACGGCGATGGGCTCACCCCCTGTCACGTTGGGTTAAATACGCTTGGTGAACTGTGGGCATTTGCTTTAGCAAGTGCCTCTGCCTACCCCGCTTTGGGACTGAAGTATTATTTTTTTCTTTTTGTAGAGAAACACTTAGCATCAGTATTGCACTCGTGGAAGCCGAGACGGGTCTTTAGTTTCATATGAAGTGGTAATCAGCTGATCGGTAGGTTTCTTGAAGAGTTTTTTTTTTCATAGGGTTCCTTGGCCAAAATTGTTTAATATTATGGGCCGAGTGACTTTCTAGAGCTTCGCCAACGTCCTTAGACATTCAAGTTCATTTGTTTTTTTTTTTTGTCACAATGAAACGTAGCAAGTTTTTGGCATTTTAGTATCAGAGGAACCGAGATAGGCCACTTTCTTGGCCGAGCTTACAATTGGCTCAAAGTGAGTTTACTTCTTTTAGTAATAGACTACATTGCGACTTGAAAACATATATGTGATGGAAAACTGTTTTATTACAAAAACAATAATTTATTTTGTGCTCTTACGTAAGACAGTTTGTTTGGAACAATGTCTTATTTACATTTTATTTTCGTCTATCTTACTGGCTTAGGCTGACTTCATACCTTATAATCTATGAAAGTTAGGCTGTTTAGAAAGAAGAAAGAAAGAACATTTATTGACAACAGTAGAAACACACAAAAAAAAACAAAACATAGTAAACAAAATATAAGCGTTTAATGTGCTTCTGGCGAAGTCAAATGGCATCTGGCTCAGCATATTGCTGGGGCTCGCGCCCGCAGCGCTGATGTTCAGCCAGTGCCAGGAGCAACGCACGTCAGGTCAAAAATGGCGCCATCAAACACAGCCAATAAATAACATACTTATATAATTCATATATATAGTTTATACACTACACTACAATAATGGACATTTTCATGACTGTGTTGCACAGATAAACATTTTGATTTGACTGTGTTAATGTTTGGCTCACCTCTCCGGGTACTTGATAGCGTAGGCGGAGGCAATGTAGCCGCCGAGGCTGTGTCCCAGCAGTATGAAGGCGGGCAGGTTGAGCTCGCGCCGCCACTGCTCCACAGACTCCACCCACTGCGCCTCCACCTTCTCCGCGTCGCTCCCGAACCTGGGACGCGAGCTGCGACCAAAGCCTGTATACATATTTGAGGAGGTTAGAATCAAAACGTAATAATTTGCTTTTCTTCCCCTAAGGGTTTCTGTACATTTTCAAATATATAACTTCACTACCATGTACTATTTTTAAAGTTGTTTTTGAGAAATAATAGATTTCATATACAGCGTGTTTTTGTGGGAAAAGCGAAGCGGAAGTCTAGGGGTTATTTGTGGTCTAAGGAACCCCCTATGTTACTCCCTATGATTCTAAGGCTTTGGTTTAGAAGTTGATTTTCCCTAACAAAATAATTAACATGTTCTAGGTATTTCAGTGTTTGCGGCCCTTACAATGATAATACCGAACACATACGTCATAGACCACACATATGATCGAAATAAACACAACACACACTCAAATAACACAAACTTGCATAGTGCAAGCCACGCCCCCACGCACGTTTGTGTGTGTCAATGCACGCACATTAAACAATGAGCTTAAAACAGTTCCTTTTCCTCTTGTCAGATGTCGCTACCATAATGAACTGCTAGTTAAGTTTATGTCTTGTAAAGTTCAATTGAAATTCATTTATACTTATTTACTATACCTACTTACTTTCGCGTAGTGATTATGATAGACGAAATCGGTACAGACATGCAATTTAAAACAAAAATCCGCCTGCTTGCATAAAAAACCGCCATCCAGTGGTAGATTTTGGAACTACAAATCGATAATTTCCTAGTAGGTATGCAGTAATAAGTACAATACCTATAAAACTGTATCCGAACCACGTACGTGAAGGTCCTTAGTTAGGCACCTACCTATTTGAAAAAAGTTAACCTACTTCGAAGTGTACCTACGCAATATCTATCTGCCAATCTAATATTAAACAAAAACATATCAAAAACTTACCTTCGTAGGTCCCGCATAAGAACTTTACAGTAAAGTGCTGCTATGGCAGAAAAGTAAATCCCTTCACTTCCACACAGGTAAAACAACGAACTCAACTTCCGAAGAACACACTACATAGTTGTTGACCATGAACACATGTTTGTTTACCTACTAAGATCACTGCACTAATACAATAGTCGGATTTTTCAGACAAAACTCAAAGCACTCAATACGGGACGTGTGATCTTGCTGGTCACAAATTTTCTGATATTCGCACAGTAGTCAATAAATTACTACACGTTAATTGCACTTCGTTTATTTTTTGGGAATCAAAACATTAGGTAACACTGACAGGCTGACTGAATGATTTCGAATAGGGATCGATAGTAGTCTACTTAAATTCAAAACCTAGTACCTAACACTTGATTTAACTTTAAGGCACTCGCGGTCGAACATCCTATCTTTAATGTACCCCTACAAGAGTTGTCATACTTAGTTTCGACACTGCATTATTTCGACAAATGGCAAACTTCGAAAAACACTACTTAGACAACCACGCAACATCGACACAAAAGATGTTCGACACTACATTAGTGCGGCAAGACACTATTTCGACGCTAAACATCTTCGAACCACCTTTCTGCGACAAATTTACTTCAACAAATTGCTTTCAGATACAAAGTTCGCTTTTGAAACCTTACCATTCATCTGTATAATCGACATAAATAATGTGTTTAATTAAATAAAACATAGGGCTGACTAATTCAAAATCATGTTTATAATCGAAATAATCTATAAAATACATAGTTATAAGGCGAGTGTATAGTGTGCACTCGATTTATAATTAATGTCTACTTAATCAAAATGAAACGATTTTAAACGAATAAAGAGTTATTTTAAAGCGAGTTTTCTAGTTCTCGTATGAAATATACCTACCATCCATACACTTTTATCGCTTTTCGGAACGCACCGTTATAGATGACTAACATTGAGGGTAGTTTGTTTGGCATTCATTTGTTGTTTAATCTTGAGGTCATTTTGTTGTTGTCGATCATTTGTTTCAACCATGTCTACGTGCGATATTCTGTTATCGCGGAACGGAAAGGAACAATTACTACTGAATGGTCATATCTATTGTGTGAATAAAGTAAGAGATGATGTGTTTTATTGGAACTGTTTAGAAAAGTGCTACAAAATGTGTGATGTCTCATTGAAAACTATTAAGCGGGACGGAAAACACTACGTTGCTACAAAAAATATGAAATCCCATAACCATTCTCCTGATCCTGAAAAGGTCAGAGTGCGAAAATTACATATGCAACTTAAAGAAAAGGCTCGCTGCAGCATGGATAGTCCAATCCGAATTATACAGCAATGCAGTCAGGAAATTCCGTCTACTAGTGCTCCATACATGCCGAGTAAAAGCGCAATGCAAGCAATGGTCAATAGAACGAGAAATCGGAATTTACCAACAATTCCGAATAAGCTGGAAAACCTAGCAATCCCTGAGGAGTACCAAAAAATCGAAGGAAAAGAATTCTTGATTGGTCACTATAGCCACAATGGTGATATTGTTCTCGTATTTAGTACTGAAGAAAACTTAAAATTGCTGAATACTTCTGATTTTTGGGTTATGGACGGAACGTTTCAATGCTGTCCCATAATGTTGTATCAAATGTATACGATACACGGCAGAATTGGATTAAAAAGCAGTACCAACGCCATCGTTCCCCTCGTATACGGATTTATGAATAAAAAAAATGAAAACTGCTACTTTATTCTTCTAGAAATACTACAAAGATATGTTCTTAGCAGATTTGGCTTGCAGTTACAACCACAAGTAATAATCACAGATTTTGAAAAGGCGGCAATAAATGCCAGCAAACGTGTATTTCCTAATTCGAAGCATAAATGTTGCTTGTTCCATCTTACACAGAATATATGGCGACACATTGATGGGGCTGGCTTAGCTGAAAAATACATCAATGATAGTGATTTCGCACACAAATTAAAACATTTATCTGCTCTACCGTACCTGTTTGCATCAGAAATTCCATCTGCTTTTAATCAAATCAAAGATCATGTATTGCCAGTTGACGCGAAACTCGTAAGTGATTGGTTTTCGAAGACTTATGTCACGGGAACATATAGAAAAGTAAACGATAAAACCAGTCCTCTTAAAGTAACGTACAAGAAAGTCCCACCAACCTTTCCAACTGAGCTGTGGTCTGTGGCAGATTCTATTGAATGTGGTATTCCGTCTACTCAAAATTCAGTGGAAAGCTGGCATATGAGGTGGAATACCCTACTCAACAAAAAGAAAATGAACATTTTCAGAACATTGGATGAAATCAAAAAGGAAATAAAAAGTACTGAAAACGAGGTACAGCGAATTATTGCACAAGTTGAAAAACCAGGTAGGAAAAAATTATTAAAGTACAATGACAGATTGCGTAAGCATTTGCTCCTGAAAGATGACCTAGAGACAATTAAGTTCCTGAGTGGGATAGCCTACATTACCCACATATCGAAGAAACATTAATATATATAGGTATTTTAGAGATGTGATTAGCAACTAACGGAAACAATCTACCTGTACCTATACATAATATACAGACAATAGTCTAAATTTGAATACGCTGTTGCTTTATGTTAAAATTTGATTATAACCTACTTATTTCGATTATATAAACATGATTTTGAATTAGTCAGCCCTATGTTTTATTTAATTAAACACATTATTTATGTCGATTATACAGATGAATGGTAAGGTTTCAAAAGCGAACTTTGTATCTGAAAGCAATTTGTTGAAGTAAATTTGTCGCAGAAAGGTGGTTCGAAGATGTTTAGCGTCGAAATAGTGTCTTGCCGCACTAATGTAGTGTCGAACATCTTTTGTGTCGATGTTGCGTGGTTGTCTAAGTAGTGTTTTTCGAAGTTTGCCATTTGTCGAAATAATGCAGTGTCGAAACTAAGTATGACACTCAGATAAATGCGTACGTGACAACAATACAGATGACTGGTACAGTCTTTTGTCTTTTGCGTACACGGCATTGAAAACCCCTGGTAGGGATAATCACCAGTCGTTGACGTCCAAGGTAAAGCAGAACATTTTGGGTTCTGTCAATAGTGATGATTTAGCGGCTCCTGTTTCAGCGCGTCCACCTTGGTTTAAGTGCCGGAATAGGAAAGGATTGGTCGAAGGTAAAGTTTACGAGGGGGACGTCAGAGGAGCTGTGCGAATTTTGCTGTCAGATACCACCATAGCTTCGCCATCGACAGAGGTTTTAGACGCATTGAGATCGAAGCATCCATCTCCGTCTCGTTCTTTGCTTTTACCTGAAGAGCCGAATAGCTCAAGTGCTTTCTTAACTGTGCAGTCATCTGATATTTTGGAAGCCTTAACGTCCTTTTATAATGGGTTATTGCGGGGTTGGATGGTCTGCGTCCGGAACATCTAAAGGAGTTGACATCGACGGTCACTGCTGGTGATAACGGAGGGCGCCTGTTGGAAAGTCTAACCAGATTGTCCAATTTCCTATTGCAGGGCCTCTTAAATCCGGAGGTTTGCCCTTTTTTGTACGGTGCATCGTTATGTGCTTTGTCGAAGAAGTGTGGGGATATTCGGCCAATTGCGGTGGGCAATACGTTTCGTCGATTGGTTGCGAAATTGGCTTGCCGATCTGTTAAGAATGATGTTTCCCCTTTTTTGCAGCCGCAGCAGTTGGGTTTTGGAACGCCGCTGGGTTGCGAGGCAATAATCCATGCAACCAGGACGTTCGCCTATGCTCGCAGTATCGCTGTTGCGCTCCGTTTGGGAAGTGATGTATGTCAGCCTCATCAATGTGTTTGTGGTGCTTGGGTCGAGGCAAATGGTCACCACGGCTTGTCTTGTCGGAAGAGTGCAGGTCGTTTTTCGCGACATTGTGCTCTTAATGATATTTTGAAACGAGCCTTAGCTACTGCTAATGTTCCCTGCACGCTTGAGCCTTCTGGTCTTAGCCGCACAGACGGTAAGCGACCAGATGGTCTCACTTTGATTCCATGGGAGAGGGGGCGTTGCTTGCTCTGGGATGCAACTTGCGTGAGTACTTTTGCTGCGTCTCATTTGCCGTTGACTACTGTAAGTCCTGGAGCCGCCGCTGAGTCAGCTGCGGGAAACAAGCATGTCAAGTACAGTGCCTTGACAAACAGTTATTTGTTTGTGCCCGTAGCTGTCGAGGTGTCCGGTGTCTGGTGCCGCGAAAGTAGAAAGTTTATTTCGGAGATTGGCAGACGTTTGAGGTCTCTGGGCCATGACGACCGTTCAACTGCTTTCCTGTACCAGAGATTGTCGCTCGCTGTGCAGCGAGGGAATGCCGCGAGCGTTATGGGGACATTTTCCGTACAGAGGCATTAGGTTTTTGTAATTTATAGCCTAGTTTGTAGGATTATATTTTTTGAAATGTTTGTTAATTGTAATTCTAATGTCTAATTTATTTTAAGATTAATTTATTGACATACTTGTATTTTTTTTATTTTTAATGTATTTAGTATTGAATATTTAATAATTTAAAAATTAACATTACATATTTATTGGAATATTGATACATCCTAACAGGTGACGTTCGTGAAATAAATAATTATGGTAATTTCAATTTTATTCATTTACTTTAAACTTTATCTTACTTATTCTAATCGTCTAGTTGAGCAGGATGTTTCTTTCAATGTTCGGAAATAGCACCACTAACTCAGACACTTATACATATAAATGCAAATAGGATGGGTATCAAAAGCGGGGTAGCGATTTTTGGGTCTACTCACCTTCTGCCCATATCCCTTGCTTGAGTCTCAGCTGTTCCTCCTGCTGCCTTTGTAGCACTCACTTATTTATTTGTTCCGTAGGAATTTCCCTAAATCGTAGAGACGAAACGGCACGAAACTGATGTGAAGTTTTATACGCGACGCGGGAATATCCTACCGGCTGCGCCAGTTAAGAGCCAAGTAGTTCGGAGGATGTTTTAAAAAAGTAAATTTTTAATGTAGAGACGTTTAATTAGCTCTGAGTACAACTGAAGACTGACTTAAAACTAACAAGGGCCACCTGGGATGGAGAAGCCATGACAACATCCTTTCTAAGAATGATACATTGCAATAGTTCAATTCAGCAGAATCGTAATACAATGTTGCAATGTTTAGGCTACGATTCTGATGACTCTGGGTTGTGTACAGTCACGATCCGTCATAACTAGTTACCCATATTGGTTGATTAGTAGTAACAAAGTTTTTAGCACGGTGTGTTTATACATGTTTGGTTGACGACGAGCCATTACCGTGTCTCTACTCTAACTTTTGCTATGTGATACACTGTGTGACAAATCCGAATAAAACTATAACATCAGAAACATAAATTGCTTTTTATTTAGAAATAACATCACAAAGCCGTAATCGTTCCACTTTATAAGGGTAAGGGCTCACAGCAGGATTGCAAACATTACCGAGGAATCAGCCTTCTCAGTATCGTCGGCAAAATGTATGCAAAAGTGTTGATCGAAAGGGTAATACGTGAGACTGATGAAAAAATCTGGGATGTACAAGCTGGTTTTAGGAAGGGAATGGGATGCACCGACCAAGTCTTCTCTTTGCGCCAGGTGACGGAGAAGTTTTTGGCTAAAAACCAAAAGGTTTTCTGCGCTTTCATAGACTTAGAGAAGGCTTATGATCGGGTACCCAGGAATGAGTTGTGGACCTTGCTGCTGTCCCGGTTCAGGTTGGACAGAACCTTGGTACGGGCTTTGAAATCACTTTATGATGATTCCAGTGCCTGTGTCAGGGTAAACGGGACCTACTCAGACTGGTTTGGCATCCATAGAGGTGTCAGACAGGGATGCGTAGCGTCTCCGTGGCTGTTCAATCTGTTCATGGACAGTTGTTTGGAAGATCTGAAAAGTCGTGATTGGGGTCTAGATATGGGTGGTTTAATCATCAAATGCTTTTATATGCTGACGATCAAGTTCTTCTTGCACCGTCGGCGTATAAATTGCAGCAGATGATTAATTGTATGAATGAGTCATTGAAAAGGAAAGGGAACCACACGTGGTCCCTGGGTGGTGCAAACCAGGTATCATTCTGGTGGGAGGCTTCGGCCGCGGCTAGTTACCACCCACCGAACAAAACCATGCCGCCAAGTGGTTGGGTATCCCCATCCATGTTCCGGCATGCCTGTTCGGTGAAGCCTTTTAGCAAAACAGGTCAGGGTAGCATTTCCATTCAGTGATCAATAAGCGTTCTTGACTCTCGTTTATAGAAGTCTTCTATGAACAAGCGTTTGACCACCATCCTGCCTGATGTTAAGCAGCGATGTGGTCCACGATGGAGCACACTTGTTCAGTAGTAGAAAATAAAAAAATAATAATTATAAAAAAAAAAGTGAGAAAATGTCTCCGCCATCGCCAGCATCTAAAATCAACGCTGCCGCCGCAGCCGCCACCGCCGACCAGTGCCTAGAAATTGCAGCGAACACAAGTGTTTCATCTCGAATTCCAGAATTTTGGAAGGACCAGCCACGTCTATGGTTTACACAATTCGAAGCCATCGTTGCGCCGCAGAAACAGGCTGAGGAATACAAGTACAATTTAATTATTGCCAAGCTGTCGAAAGAAGAAATTGAACAAGTAAGCGATATCCTCATTTCACCACCAGAGACGGAAAAATATAAAATTTTAAAAGACCGATTAATCAGCTGTTATGAAGAATCCGAACAAGAACAATTTCACAAGTTGTTATCAGAAACAGAACTAGGAGATCGAAAACCATCACTGTTACTAAGGAAAATACGTAATTTAGCTCGAGACAAAATGAATGAAGATACCATTAGAATTCTGTGGTTACGACAACTTCCTTCCACGGTAAAAACAGTTTTAGCGGTCACAGATAATTTATCAATTGAGAAAATGAGCGAAATTGCAGATAAAATCTATGAAAACTCAAAAATAAATGAGGTGGCCGCCATAATGGAACAAAAAAATAACTGCAACGACGAGATAGTGAAATGCATATCGAACATTACGGACCAGCTGATGAAAATGCAACTCGACATAAATGCGTTGGGTCATGAACATGATAATCGCCGACGCAGTTTATATCGGAATTTCAACGTAAGGCGAAATTTCTCACGTTCATTATCAAGGTCACGCGACCGTCGATCTCAGTCAAATGAACGACTATGCATATTTCATTACAAACATGGAAGATTCGCACGGAGTTGCATTAAACCTTGCGCCTGGAATAGTAAGCAATTGATGGCTAAAAATATGCATTCGGAAAACTAGAACAAGCACAGAATTCGGCGGGTCTCTGTGCTATTCACCCTTCTAACCGCCTTACTGTTACCGACCGACAAAGTGGTATAAGGTTTTTGGTTGACACAGGTGCAAATATATCAGTAATTTGCAAACCACAGAGAGCTAGTAAAGCAACCTCAGATTATAAATTATATGCAGCAAATGGAACAGAAATAAAAACGTACGGCCAAAAAACAATGACACTAGACCTTGGATTACGAAGGCCTTTTACGTGGACATTTATTATGGCAGATGTTAAATATTCGATAATTGGAGCAGATTTCCTAGAACACTCTAGAATATTAGTCGATTTATATGGCCGAAGACTTATGGACCAGATTACAGAGCTGACAACGCCTGCAATTTTAGTCAAAGCAAAGTCATCAAGCGTTCGAACAATTAGCATGGATGGAAGTCATGACAGTCGCATACAGGAACTATTAGAAAAATATATTGATATAACGCGACCTGAGTCATTAATGAAGCCTCCAAAACATAATGTAAAGCATCATATCCTCACTCATGGACCACCGGTTTCATGCCGACCAAGGCCATTACTGCCTGATAAATATAATATAGCAAAAAAGGAGTTTCAACACATGATGGAATTGGGTATCTGTCGCCCATCTGATAGCCCTTGGGCGAGTCCTTTACACATGGTGAAGAAAAAAAAACGGAGAATGGAGGCTCTGCGGTGATTACCGGATGCTAAATAAAATTACAGTTCCTGACAGATATCCACTACCAAGGCTGTTGGATTTTACGTACATCTTGGAGGATAAGATATGTTTTTCAAAAATTGACGTAAAAAGAGCTTACCATGCTGTTCCTGTCGAGGAGATAGAAAAAACGGCGATAACGACACCATTCGGTTTATTTGAATTTCCAAGAATGCCCTTTGGACTACGTAACGCCGGACAAACATTTCAAAGATACGTAGATTCCTTGTTTCAAGACCTAGATTTCGTATTTAAATTCGTCGATGATTTTTTGCTTGCATCAGCAAATGAAGAGGAGCACCGTCAGCACTTGGAAATTGTTTTCGAGCGATTGCACAAAAACGGAATAACAATAAATATTAGCAAGTGCGAATTTTTTAAAAGGGAAATCGATTTCCTCGGTTATCATATTATAACGAGCCAAGGAATTAAACCCACAGAAGAAAAATATAAAGCTCTATCCGAATACCCTAATCCCAAAACAGTAAAAGAATTAAGAAGATTTTTGGGAATGATTAACTTTTATAGAAACAATCTTCCAAACATCGCTCAATATCAAATACCACTCAATAAGTTATTAAGAGGATCCAAGAAAAATGACAATACACCAATCGAGTGGACTACTGAAGTTCAGACAGCATTCGAACAATGTAAGAAATGCCTAATAAACGCTGTCACGACCGCACCTCCATATCGACAAGCGACTTTAGCTTTAATGACTGACGCCAGTTTGTCCTGTGTAGGTGCAGTCCTTCAACAGAGATGCGGAAACACCTGGCAACCTCTGGGATTTTTCTCAAAAGCATTAAGTGACGCCCAGAGAAAGTACTCAACGTTTGACAGAGAGTTGTTGGGCATTTATATGGCAATAAAACATTTCCAAAGACTTGTTGAGGGAAGAGAGTTTACAGTGTTTACCGACCATAAGCCACTAGTTTATGCTTTCACAAAGAAACCATCATCAAACGATACTCCGAGACGTGTCCGTCAGATTGATTACATTTCACAATATACAACGGATATCAAACACGTCTGTGGAGAAGATAACGTCGTAGCTGATGCATTATCTCGAACAGTGAACGAGCTACGTGCACCTTCGCCTATCGATTATCAAGCCTTATCAAAAAGTCAGCAGCAAGATAATGAACTCGACGAATTAAGAAAGAATGCGAGATTAAAAATTCAGATGCTGAGGGACCCAGAGACAATGGCAACAATAGCATGCGACATTTCTACAGGAAGACCTCGTCCTTATTTGCCGAAAATTTTTAAAAAAGAAATATTTCATTATATACATGGAATGAGCCACCCAGGCAAAAATCGGACTAGAAGGCTAATAGCGAGCCGGTACATATGGTACAACATGAACAAAGACATTGGAGAGTGGTGTAAAACCTGTTTATCTTGTCAAAAATCTAAAGTATGGAAACACTCGAATTCACCAATCGGCAATTTCATGCATTCTCAGCGCTTCGAGCATATTAATGTTGATATTGTCGGACCTCTTCCGACCTCCCAAGGGAAGAGATATTTAGTAACGATGATTGTCCGATGTACATCATGGCCGGAAGCAATCCCTGTCGCTGATATTATCGCAGAGACGATCGCACGTGTTATCTACGAAGGCTGGATCACAAGATTCGGTTGTCCACTAAGATTAACTACTGACCAGGGTAGACAGTTCGAATCTCGAATTTTCGAGTGTTTGACGAAATGTATGGGAATACAAAAAATAAGAACCACACCATATCATCCGCAATCTAACGGAATGGTTGAAAGATTTCACAGGACACTCAAAGCATCTCTGATGGCAAGAAACACCTATAGTAATTGGGTCAAGCATTTACCTACTATACTTTTTGGACTTCGAAGTTGTGTAAGAGAAGATACAGGTTACAGTGCAGCGGAAATGGTTTACGGCTCCTCTCTGAGATTACCGGGTGATTTCTTCGAGGAAATATCGGATACTGTAACCTGCGAAGAATTTGTAAAAAAATTGAGACAAAGTCTAACACAGATATCTCTTGCCGATGGTCGACGAACAAATACACGGAGCTCAGTATTCGTACACCCTGAACTAAAATCTTGTTCTCACGTGTTCATCCGGTGCGATACCATAAAAAAAAACATTAGTTCCACCTTACGAAGGGCCATATCCAGTAGTTAGAAGAAACGATAAGACCTTCGTTATCGAGAAAAACGACAAAAAAATAACACTGTCGATAGATAGACTAAAACCTGCTTTTCTATTAAACAATGAAATTGATATGAAAGATAGCGACACGTGCACGAAATCACGAACAGGCAGAACCATCAAACGGTTTAATTTAGATTCAACAGTATAAATACCGAGGATCGAAGCATCAAATCACATTAGATTTCCAACTCCGAAAAAGCACCATGGGCAATCAATATTCAAAGGCCGATGTGACTTATAATAACGACAACGCCTTAGACCAAAAAGAAGCGGACCAGATTAAACAAATACTTCTCGAAGAGATCCAGAGTACAAGAAACATGGTCATCATGGAGATGTGCCTGATATCCCTGATAGTTTTCCTGTTCTTGGCCGCCAAATTCATGGATTTCCGGATGAAAAAAATTGTAAAAGAGCAGTCTCCCGTGTTATATTTAGTTCTGTGCATATCTATGTGCCTTATATGTAATTTAGTTTTTTGGTAATTTTTGGATTTTTCTTTTTGTAACAAACATATGTATATTTTTTTTTTAAAGTGGGGAGTGATGTGGCGGAGCCACATTGTAACATTGCGACATTTGTAAAGATCTACACTATCAGTATAAATTATCTTGTATGTCACTTATCTATAAGAAATAGTGTAGATACACCACGATTCAATTACACTGAATCATTGTGATAAATCATGTATTTATAAATATATAAACTCACTCCAACTAAAATTATACAGACATAATTACCACCAACTCGTGTCTCATTAAGATCGTAATAAGGTCCCTCACCACACTAATTCCACCTTATGAACACAATAATTGTAGCGAAAAATGAATTTTGAAAATGAGAAAAAAAGCCATTTGAATCTCATCGCTTCCCGTATAACCCCCCTTTAGATATCTTAATAATGATGTTTTACATCAATACGAGCTGACATGTTTGTCCATGCATTATCACCATCATCAACTCTATAGTATGTTATGTGTATATTATGTATTGATGACGGTGTGACTCACAGTGGACAATGACAAAATAGGAGAGGATCGTGAAGCCAACTATATTTGACGCCATTGCTGAGAAGGTCCCGGACACTGTGTAATCCAGCGTCGCGGTCGATATCAGTTCGTTGTCGATTCGACTCGTATACTCCTGCAACAGGTTCTTAAGGTATAATTTATATAAACACACCATGTACTGGACTTTCCGCGTGTATGATCAATACACGCGGAAAGTCAAGTAGATAGGTATTTTCCTAGGTGCGGTTGAGAGGTGACATACTATTGTACTTAGTACACAGCGCGAAGCAATCATGTGCGTGAACGAACATAAATGAAAATAAGTATGCCTTGGTTGTGGCTCTACTGGACACAAACACATATTCAAAAGAAACCTGCTTGTGGAACGCAAAGTTGGAGAGGCGTCAATTAACTCATCATAACACCTACCTACAACCACAAATGTCGAATACGTCTACATCTGTTCCGACAGCTGAGTATTTCCATTATACAACGCCGTGGATGCACTGAGCTATTGAAGCCCATACCACCCATACCAACAAACTCGTTCTTTTGTAATACGTAGTGTATTTTATCTGTTGTTGTGATTTGTAGTTGTTGGTAAACTGTAAATTACCATAGACCTTGAATCCTGCTGATACGCGCAAATTAACAAATACTCGTAAAGTAATTCCATACTATTTACTGGTGTGGTACTCATAAATATTTTCATACATCAAGTGTCAATCTCTACGAATTGACGACTGTTCTTTGCAAAGTGAAAAGTGCTGGGAGCTTTTAGCTTAGTCTGCCTTTGATTACTTAGGAGTGGTTGTGGATTGTTTTGAGAGAGACAGCAAAAAAACACTCATGCACATCACATAATGTAATTATGTCACAACTACATTATCTTTTAAATAAATGAATTGTCCTCTCTACTCACCTTTATCTTTTCGGCGTACTTTCTTGTGTCATTGGCGTCAAAAGACCATATGACATAGTTGACAGGGGGATTAGCTTTCACTGAGACTCTAAGGCTACCCTTGTCCATATAGTTGACATGCAGAGGCTTGCCGGGAATGACGTCCATAAACCTAATCACAGGCTTGAACATATCCGAGGTTATGTCTGGATTCTGTAATGTACAGTAAGAAACTGAAGAAAAACGGTTTAGACTACGATCGATGTTTTTTAAATTCAGGCACATCCCGCCACCGGCACCGCCTTGCCTCTCGGTGTACGGGCCATTCTCTAGAAACGTGTGCGTCTACTTGCTTTTGCCTCTTTTCAACGCACACGTTTTCTTGACTCCATACAAATCATCTAGACTACGACCGATTGTCGGAAGTATACATAGTCGTCTCTTTTTTTCGAAGGGGAAATGTTCACACCGACTAATACCCCTCTGAGGGCCATCGCCGGTGAATATCGGGTGACTCCAGGATCTCCAAAGAATGCGCCGATGCCACCCTCGCGGTTCGTCTTGAGACATGCAAGGGGGCATTTTTTCTCTCCTCCCTTTTGCACTTTGTGGTGCTGAACGGCAGCAGGGGACCACACCTCGCTACTGCCCCTCCACAGGGGTTGCTCAAGACAGGTCTTCCAGTCCCCTGCCCTATCCCACAACCCCTTATTTATTTATTTAAAGCAAACGCTTTGTGTCCTTGACGATCTCCTGCAAGGACCGTCTGGGTTCTAGATGGGTCGCCCTGTATGTTTCCACATTCTGGTATTAGGACGTGTCCTGGTGCGGTGGCTCCTCTGCCTCCATGCATGCTCTGCATAGCGGGCTGCCTGTGTCCCACAACCCCTTTTCAACAGTTTAGTCGGCTTTTACGACAGGCAGGGGTTCCGCCTTAGCCCTGTTTGTCGCCCCGGTCTACAACGCCGTTCGCTGTTATACCTGTGCTGTTATCATCATTAACATTTTTAGAATTTTCAAGTTCGTCATTATTGATCCGGACGATGCAGGCTTCGGTGGACTTTCTCTTTCAGGAAACAGATCGAGAGTGGTACCGGCAGGTATCTTCCCTGTAGCCCAGCAGTTCCGGGCATAAGAATAGGTCTGAGGTTATCCCTTGCCTGTCGTAAGAGACGATTGAAAGGGCGTGGGGGCTGTAGCGTACGGGCGGGGACTCGTGCGCTTAAATTACGGCCTCCGAGGACGATGGCGGTACCGCGGTGACCCTGGTACCGCCGTGATTGCCGAAGATGATCGGTAAGGGCCTAGCGCGGCTGGGGCCGCGCAGTGGCTAAGGTCGTTCCGGGGGCCCCGGCAGTAACACGCGACTGGTCAGCGTGGGGTTTTAGTGGGTACGAGTCCCACATAACCCCGCCATTGTTCCCGCCAGCGGTGGGGTATCCATAACGGATTTCCCCACGATAAAAAAAATGGTATCTTCCGTGGACATCCCGCAGTCACCGGACACCACCGCACCGCCATCGGAGGGGTTCTAGTCGGTGTGAGTCCGACGTAACCCAGTCACTCCCCTGGGGGGCTGTGTTGATACTTATACAAATTTCCCCACCGACTTTAATAAAAAATTGGGAAAAGGATGGCAGGTGCCGAAAGGTACCTTCCCAACTACTGTTAATTCGTGGATGGAGAACTAAATACAAGAAAGAAGCAAACAAACATTTTTTTTCCATTCAATTTAATACTCTTATAGGCCCTATACACACGTAATTAGGATTTTGCCCTATCTTTCATACAACATTAAGGTAAATATGCGCAGAATAAAGCGCCATAAATTCTCATTAATTTCTAGTATATTAGTACTAATTCAGGTAGATAGTTTTGTACGAATACTCAATTTAATGATCGTATGTAAATTCATTAAATTTTTATTTATTATTAAGTGATTATAGGTGTGACAAGAAGTTTCGGTCAAAGTGGCTTTTTACATAGAACACCGTAGCGACATCTTTTGCACCTACCTGCCTTTAGCATCTTTTGCACCTACCTGCCTTTAGCCCGGTACAAAACATAAGTAGGTAGATAGTTACATACCGTAGTAGTAGTTACGAATTCAGACAACGATTTTACTTCTGTTTTACAGGCGCATACTTTTCCAGTGTATTCCCATTCCGTTGGTTTCGGCTTAGTGTTGGCAGCGGCCGGCTCCGCGGCTGCCGCCCCGGACAGGGAGAGAAGAGCCCACCCGAAGCATCCCACCAAACACACGTTGTAAGGAAGCATTGTAATGCTAATGAGTTTTTCAATAGACATTTAAGTGCATACCGGGTGCCTAAGGTGTGTCGAACCAATTTCATAATTGCAGTAATTATTAAAAATGCTCACGACTGTTAGGTATGCGGTGTCTAATTATGATTGATTAACGGAAACGGGCCCCAGGCATAGACTGACGTTGCATCGGTAAAACTTATATCGTATTTTGTTCCGTTTATTTATTTTATTGATGGCGAGGAAACTCCTCCGGGTGTTACCCAGGTAGGGGCTAGTTGGGCCGGTCTGAGCTGAATACTGACCGACTGAGGGCGGACTGTTGACAAACACTGTTGACCTGTTCAGAGGAGTGGATGTGAATGTCAGTCAGTGTGAAAGTAAAAGTTTGACCACATGGAAACTAAAAACTAAGTGTGAGTCGGACTCGCAAGAAGAGTTCCAGGACAAAATTCCTAAAAAAACACGTTTGTTGTATTGGGACCCCTATTTTTTTGTTACTAATAATAATAAATTTATTTATTTGTAACAATGATCAATATCACACACATAAAGCTTATACAATAAACTTAATGAGTAGGTACCTACTCCCCTAGAAAGGGATGTAAGCCCTGTAGACAGGGATAAGTAGAAATCTCAAGCAACATTAAAGTTTTATATTTTGCTTAGATTAACTTCAATCAGGTGGATATGCTAATTAATATTGACAATGTGTGCGAGTGTGAATGTGAGTGTACGTGATGTGTATGAGATCTACTACGCCAGTGCAACAAAGCGCCTCACAAATTAAAAAATGCTTGTGGGGGAAAATACTAATTACTGTATTCTTATTGTCAGTATTGCTGTTACGAGTATTACCTCAGTTTGGATCATCCTCAGAGGTTCCTGAGCACTTTGATGACCCAGATGCTATAAATAGTTCATTTTTTAATGTGGTGATAATCATTTTCCTATTTCTCGTTTCACGTACTTTGAACCGCATAGATTTAGTCGTGATAACATTTTCTCTTTATCACATGTGGATGGAAAAACTATAGAAACTAAAGAAAAACTAATCTTCTCCGTAAATTCGAATGCTGGATCAGACTTGATTTCGAGGGATATGGTTATGTTGACACTTCCAAATACATTATAAACCAGTCCATATCGACGACAACGTTTTCTACCGCTTGGAAGTCTGCTTTTGTGATTCCAACCCCAAAAAATAATAACCCCGTGCATGTAAATGACCTTCGTACGGTAAGCATTTTCCCATATATGTCCAAAATTGTAGGAAGGTACTTACAGGTTTGACCTATTGCGAGTCGAAATCTATTCTTCCCTGCTATCAGTCCGGGTTTCGTAAGAAACACAGTACAACTACTGCCATGATGGATGTCATAGATAATATTTTGGCGGATAGCGACAAGGGTAATGGTACAGTACTTACTTTATTAGATTTTTCTCGCGCATTTGATTGCATAAATATTCCTTTACTTTTGTCAAAATTTAAATTTTATGGCTTTGATGATAAAGCTGTTAGTTGGTTTCATAGTTACTTGGTTGGACGTAAGCAGCAAGTTCTGTTGACAAAATCTGATGGTTCTATTAAACGCTCTCAGTTTCGTTCAGTGTCCCGTCGAGTCCCTCAGGTATTTTAGGTCCACTTCTTTTAATTATTTATAGTGCGGATTAAGTGCCTTTTAAATACGTCGTATCATTTGTATGCAGTTGACCTACAGACTCCTATGTCTTCAGATGATGCGGAAGAGGTTATTGGGCTCATTAATGAGGATTTGTCCAGGGTGTCTAACTGGTACAGCAATAATAATTTAGTTTTGAATCCCTATAAGTCTAAGTATATGATTCTTGGCACAAAAAGGCAAATTTTGGGAATTGAACAGAAAAACCCTGGTGTGTTTATTATGGGTAGTCCTATAGAAAGGGTTACGCAGGCGCGTAATCTGGGGTTGATAGTGGACAGCCAATTATCGTTCGAAGCCAACGTATTAGACTTAGTTAAGAGCTGCTTTTTTCGATTGAAAGTGTTGTATCAGATACGGCCCTATCTTTCAATTGACTTAAGGATCAAGCTGTGTGATAGCCTGCTGCTTTCTAAAATAAATTTCAGCTTGCCTGCTTATGGTTCGTGTTTGTATAAGAAAACGCAGAAGTTGCTGCAGAGAGTGCAAAATGCTTGTGCACGATTCTGCTTTCAGATTCTGCTAAGAATGCCCATGTCACTCCTTTTCTGAATCAGGGGTTTTCCCCTGGAAAATGGTACTTAATATGGAAAACAGACAGAAATTGCATTTTGCTTCTTTGCTGTTTGGTGTTATTAGGTGTGGTCAACCTGTTTATCTACATAACAAAATATCGTGGCGTTATTCCAGTGCCAGGTATTCTGTGAGGTCGAAAGCTCAACCGATTTCCACGCAGCACTATCGTACAGCGGCATTTCGAGGTAGTTTCAGGTACCAGGCTACAAAATGTTGGAACAATTTGCCTCCACCAATAAGGGACTGCAAAACCCTGGGTTTATTTCAGCATAAATTGCGTATTATCTCATGGACTGACAGCTTCGTATACCTACCTGAACTTTCTCGGTTTCTTTCTGCTCGAACTTTTACTTACTTTACTCTTCACACACTGTATAACACACACGGACACTTTGGCGCAAGCTTCATTATAATAATATGTTAATTGTGTTGCAATATTTAGTTTATTTTATTAATCTCTCCTCACTCACGAGTGCTGGCAGAAGACCAGCGTCACGGGCAACCGTGGCAATATGCTGAGTCGGCGTCTCTTTTTTGCTGACAGACACAGGAACGACATGTGATGCGCGTTTGAGCTTACCCAGTGGAGGTTAGTATCAATGCATTTTTGCATTCTTTGAAACCATTGTGAAAAACAGTGGGACCAGTCTTCTTTGGAGATATCTTCAATGGCCTTGTGGAACGCACTCACCGCCGCTTCAGGACTTGTAAATCTTGAACCTCAAAGTTTATCTTTAGTTTTAGGAAACAAAAAGAAGTCGCATGGTGCAAGGTCTGGACTGTAAGGTGTGTGATGTGTCATAAGTTGTACTTTTTCACTCTTCAAATACGCATTACGCGTTGTCGTGGTGAAGGACTACATCGCTCCGAGGACGCTTTTCACGAACTTTTCCTAGAACTATGGGCAAACATTTGTTTGTATACCAATTACTGTCCTCTGATCTTCAAGTGCTACCGTTGCATAATGGCCTGTTTTTTAAAAAAAACGAGGCCACCATTTTCTTACCCGTTCTTCGAATTTTCTTGACTTTTGTGGGTAAATCATCAAAAAGGAAGACCCATTCTGCCGATTGGCTTTTCCTTTCAGGTCCAAAACAGTATACCCACGTTTCGTCAGCTGTCACGATATTATAGACAGCCAATGATTGCCCTCCGTCATACTTTGCTATCATTTCACGGCACTAATCCATGCGTAGTCGTTTTTGATCATTTGTCAAATCGTGCGGTATCCATCGACTGCATAACTTCCTTACGTTTAGATGTGCATGTAAAAAAGTTTGAACCTGACTCATTCCAATCCCTAATGCAGTCCGAATTTGCTCACAGGTAATTTTTTTATCAGTCATAATTAATTGCCTCAGTGTCGGTAACCACTGTTTTTGGTCGACCTTCATGAATGTCATCCTGGGGGTGTCTCCGTCCACGTCTGAACTCAGGAAACCACGTATACACAGAGCTACGAGACGGGGCTTCATCACCAAACGCTCGTTGAAGTCTCTGGCAACTCTCTTGTTGATTTAACCCACAGCGAAAATCATAAAAAATCATAGACCGAAAATTTTCACGCGTTAATTCCATGGTAATGTCCGCAACAAATTTTCAAAACAACACAAAAAACAAATGATAGTCATGGAATTCGAAAATGTTCATAATCCGTAAGAGT
>SJJU01010324.1:5935-18799 GCA_012932125.1 Conopomorpha cramerella | reverse complement strand
TGAAGTCCACTGCCGGACGAGAGCCTCCCCCAATGCCAATTTCTATGATCATTTGACAAGGACAAGTGGAGAAATATGGGCTATAATCGCCGCACTTGGCAGGCGGGTTGGCGATCGCAATGGTGTTGTGGTCGTGGAAAATATTTGACTGGGGTGGGGATGTATATGTTCTATTCGCCGTCTTAACTCGTAGTAATACCAGATATAAACTTAAAATAAAAAACTAGATCGGAACATCTGATTCGGATAATATGCAGAGAACGATTTTTTTCGCCACGTGCCTGTTGGTTCTACAAAGTCAGTAGACATCAGCATATTTCGGATCATGACGTAAATAAAATATGAAATTACCTATACAGGCATAGTTTCAAATTGTCGTGGGGAAATCCGTCATGGATACCCCACCGTAGACGGTGACTATGGCGTGGTTATGTGGGACTCGCACCCACTAAAACCCCAAAACCCCATGCCCCCCTCCCAACGACCTGAACCACTACATCCAAGAAGGTCACAATGACCTACATAAAATGTTAAAATACACAAGCTCAGTTCTAAATATAGATATTATATAATCGAGGGAAAAACCCGTTTCTTCTAGACATAGAGCGAGACGAATTTAATGAAAAAGATTCGTCCCTATTGTTCGACGAAGCTTATACCGTAGAACTAATGAGAAATAGAAACCGGTTACGTAAAGCTCATCAAAGCCAACGGTTTAAGTCAAGATAACTAACTACAAAGTATCTGAACTGCCGTTAATGGAATCGTGACAAGCGATGGAAAGTGAGCCCGTTCCTACATTAAGCCATTTGTAAGTTGCGTACCGTCAGAATAAAAGGGAATTACGAGTGTTTTTGTTTTATAAAAAAAAAATATTTTCCAACCATTTCAGGTATCGACGCAGTCGTAAAGGTACTGTCAGTAAAAAGGGTGTTTGTAGTTATTCTATGTTTTTTAAAGTGAAACTTTTATTACATCGTCTCAAACTTTTTCGTCTGTGTGTTGCATGTCGCGTGACGGTCGGCCGCGGAGTACGGAGTTTCACTATTACCGCGGTTTCGTAAAACCACACAACTTTATTGTCAAAATAATATTGCCCCAGTACGGCGATGGGCTCACCCTCTGTCACGTTCGGTTAAATAAGCTTGGTGAACCGTGGGCATTTTCTTTAGCAAGTGCCCCTGCCTACCCCGCTTTGGGATTAAAAGGCGTGAAGTGTATTGTCTTAGTCTGGTACAATGTGTCCTGCTAGCTAGCAAAAGCGCTACAAGAAAGAAGCGGGTGTTATCTCAAACAACTCTATAGATGTTGCTACTCTGGCACAAACAATGGAAAGAGATAGACTTACATTCTAAACGTGCTGATCGATTAAACCAAATTGAATGAATCTTTTTTCTACTAGGTCGAAACTGATCCTTTGTGTGGAGAAAAAAAAATATCAAGAGTTTATTTCCATGGGAACGGGAAAACTCACTTACCCACCACTGAAACTGCTAGGCGAAAAAGCATTAAGTCGATACGACAAAATAATACCTTCTCACTACATGGTTTGACACCGTTTTCTCTGATACAAATATGTTGTATCCCTCATTCGTTGCACCTAAACGATTGTCGTCCCATATACTGTATCGATTTACTGATAGAAAAGTCGGTCGTAAGCCATAGCCGCCAATAAATCACTGAAGGATGATACTCCATCAGTTTGTTGGCTTTTCACGTTGGAACCACTATTGTAAGGTTTGTTTTGCCATTGTTATGGGTCTTGCTTTACTTTTCTTTATTGTTAAATGTTTCCTTTCCGAACGTTTTAGTTTTAATTTCCTCAAATACCCTCTTAAAGGGGTATGTAAGTACAAACTTATTTTAAATTAGAGTCTGTGTTTCCTGCGCAGTACAGTATGAAGGTCTTCAAGTCGCGGGTGAATAGGTACCTAATTAACAAGTGTGCTCCATCATAGACCACATCGCTGCTTAACAACAGGCAGGATGGTGGTCAAACACGTGATCAAAGTGTTTAAAAAAAAGGATGTCTTCATATAAAAACGAGCGGACCATCTTTGAATATAAAAGCTTTAAATATTCAATTACCACTATTCATATAATAATCGTTTTAGTCCATTAAAGATATTAAAAAACGTGGATTCTTTATAAAATAAATCTCACCAGCACTGCAATGGTGGTCCTTGGCTTTTTCGAAACAGTCGTCACTGACATTTAGTTGACGTAGCGCCAATAAAATTGACATTTAAACTTATTTACTGTCAACATGGTCGCATCGCTAAACTCAAAACGCATCGTTACTTACATTGACTATAGGTATTAACTTTAAATACAATTTATTCCGAAACCAAGTACTGTGCAGTGTTCGAACCAGATCAGGCTGACATGAAGGGCTCGTTATTATCTACTCTTGAATTTTTTGCTCGTGTCTCACAGGCCCTCCTATCTCCCTATCATCCTATATAAGAATGTATTGTCCCACTGTTCAGCTATTCCATTCATTACATTTATAACGTTGCATTTATGATAATTGTCTCCTGTTACATTAAAATTGTGCCATTCTATATCTTCCTACAAAATAAACGTCTCCGGTGTAAAGTAAATTCATTAATTCATAAGGTGGCATAATGGAAGAGGAAAATAAGACAATTTTTACAACAAAAAATGTCTTATCTGTATATTGCAGGTTGTTTCTCGTTTTATTGTATTTTTTTTTGTCTTAAATTTTAACATAATTCAGTGGACTGAAATCATCAGTCCTGATGATTTGCGGAAACCAAATTCGAGTTACCGAAAACAAATCACGGTGGCGTGCTATTGGGGAGTCCTATGTGTAGCGATGGGAGGAGATGGAGATGGCGTGATGACCTGGACCGACACCTGCCGGGGTGGCGCGAGGTGGCCCAATATAGGGATGAGTGGAGGAAATGGGGGGAGGCCTTTGCCCAGCAGTGGGACACAACACAGGCTACATAAAAAAAATGTGTAGCGATGGACGAATAAAAGAAAATTATGATGCTGATTTCAACATTATTACCGTTCTTGTCCCGTTTCGGTCCTCGTACTGGCCTGTTAGAAGAATGTTATTGAAGATGCCAATGATCCCTATCATTAGAGCTGGAGGTGTTACATGGTCTCACCTTCTATCACGTTGTGTTAAATAAGCTTGGTGAACCGCGAATATTTGTTTAGCAAGTGCTTTTGTCTACCCCGCTAAGGGAAAATAAAAGACTTGAAATATATATCTTTTTTTTATGTTTCTCTCACCTTAACCACATTTTTTATATTACACACGTCAAAAAAGTCTAGGGGTCAAAGACATTTTAAGCTCTAAAAATCTAATCTTCTGGATTGGTCTCCTACCTAATTCCCCATGTATCAATGACTTATCACCATATTTTGCATAAATTATGAATGAATTCAGTTTTTGTAAAATATTCTTGATTGTAATCTTCTAAAATGTACTTGATCCCTAGACACTTTTGATGTTTGTATTTTCAAAGATGTGTTACATTGTTTGGTGCTTTCTTATATTTTTATTGAAACAACAAGGCTAGCTATAAGGTTTTTATTTAACACAATTTATGCCTGCAACTTTCAGCATAATAATTAATTTTGCTTCTTTCATTTTATGGTTGCATACTTTCTAACTTGCGTTGCTGTCGGTACTAAACTTATGTGGCTAGTTAAAGTAACTAAGCTATGAAGTTTCATGCTTTAAACTTTGTTTACTTAGCCTTTGCTGAGTATGTGCTGCGCTTGGTCATTCCGCTTAGAGAATGTGACTTTGCGGTAATTAAGCGGTTATATTGCTTAACACAATTACATAGAGCTTAGAATCACGTGACCAAGTACGAGCTTCGAAGCTCAAGCTTCAGGTACTGTACTTTTATGTCACTCCCTTTATGCTAGGAGATTTAATTATAAATACAATTTCAGCTTAGCGAGTCACTAAGGAAATGAAACAGAACTTTCGTATCTTTCTCTCGCTCGCACTTGAGTTGAGTAGAGCGAGACAGCGAAAAGCAATTACAGGATTATTTAAGTTTGTTTGTTTGTACGTTTTAATCAGAATCAATACGAAAAGATTTAAGTGCACAAAGCATAGGTATAATGCTGAATAATAAAAAAATATTATGAATTAATATTATACTCTTTATTGCATATATACAATTACAAAATTCCATGTATTTTATGGAAATACTATTGGACGCCCTACGATTCCATTCGCGCAATTTCAGTAATTTGTGCAAAATACAACACCCACTATATAGCATCGCGTCCCACAGGATCAGGATAAAAAGTATCCTATGTCCGTCTCCTGGTTATAAGCTACCGCCTCAATAATTTTCAGCCAAATCGGTTCACCTGTTCTTGAGTTATAAGTGGTGTAACTAACACAACTTTCTTTTATATATATATAGATGGTAGGCCAGTTTTGTTATACTCTTGTAGTATCATCGCTCCGGCATCGTAGCGGTAAACGATGTACATTGCTGATTTCTTTAGGTACGCTTATTAAGCAAGTGCCTCTGCCTACCCCGCTTTAGGATGAAAAGGTGTGAAGTGTATTTATTTTATTTTATTGATTTTGACTTTTAGTATCAAGTAATAGAGTTTAAAATAACTTGTCAGTCTCCGAGAACAGTGGGTTAAGACCGTGACCACGCATTCCCAACGCAGTTTGTTGTGGCGCGCCTTTGAGGAGGCCTATGTCCAGCAGTAGACGTCAATGTTCTCACATGAAAAGGTCACATACTAATCCATGCTTCCATGGATCGGAATTGCGCGCAGACGAAGCAGCGGGGCGTCTTGTAAAATAAATTTTAATATTAAGTAGACTAAACTTCTCAGTCATTGATGTGAACGCTATTGGTGCGGGCTTTATTAAAATTCTGTTGAGGAAATCGTACCGTTTTCTAAAATTACTTCTCTCTACAATAAAGATGGCCGTCGCGCCTCTCATTGAACTGAATTTTAATCTTATTTTCATTACGTTTAATTAAAATTTCAACAAACAGGATATTATTCAGTAATAGGGCTTTTGTGAATAATAACATTGGTATAAAACTAGGAAAACACTAATAAATTTGACTTAGGTACCTACTTTTTTATTCTCCTAATTTAGCTATAAGTTCGTTTTATTCGGTCACTGTGGTTAGAATCTTTTCGTAAGCGAATAAAACTTTACTGAAATTGAAGTACTATGAACGTTCGTTATAAGTAAAGTAAAACAAAACATTCTGTTGGTATTCCTTGTATATTATCCCCAGAAGGGCATATGTTGACCAGAGTGGTGATGTCCTGGCGGAAGGTGGCGTGAAAAGTACTCGAAACCGGAGGTCATGTATGAAAAGATGTATGAATGTAGATGAAGCGAAAGGGTGGGGAAAGGGAGAGGTATGTCAGAACAACAGATCTCCATTTATCACGGCATACCCCTCTGGGAGGCAGGCGTGAAGTGTATGTATGTATGTATATTAAAAGCTTGAAAAACTTTTGTAACGTTATTTTTTTCAGAATACATACCTTAAAAACTTACTCTAAAATAAAAGGGGCCTAAATGCAACTGACGAAATCTAACTGAAATGTAATGACTTATCACCACATTTTGAATAAATTATGAATGAATTCAGATTTTGTAACATATAATCTTGATTGCAATCATCTAAAATGTACTTGATCCCTAGACACTTTTGGTGTGTGTATAAATTTGAAGGTAGTTTGAGAACACTGAGTGAACTTAACCTACAGGCACATGCAAAACGGACTATTCCCATTTGTGCAATTTCCTTGGACCGCTCAGCTAGTGTCGAAACTAATCTCGCAATTCCAAAACGTATTCCAATCCATTAGGCAGTATACAACACAGTTGAACGCAAGCCACCACTCACACGGGGCGTTCCACATGACACGAGCCGTGATATCGGTTAACTTGAAATATTTCATCCTTACAAAGCATTCAATGCATATAACAAAGCATTCCGACAGACGTTTCTCTCTATCAAAAGGCATTTAGCAGTTCATACTGTGGGGCGTGTCGTAATAAACAAATTGCTGGAAAGCTTTGGCCTTCAATCGTTTGTGGTTATGGAGGACGCAAATGTCATGATATAATTGCCGTGCTCATATTAAGACAATGGAATATCTACACGTCATTGAACTGAATTAATGTGAATTTGCGATTCGAAAATAGAATGATCGAAGACTGCTAGCGACCTCTGTTGCTTGCGAGGGAGATGATGATGTATGGATCGTATTGTTATAATTTCTAATATGTATGGTTATGATTTTTAATCTTGCTCGGGATCCTTTTACATTGACTGCTTTTTGGAAGTAGCTAAAAAAACACAACATCGTTATAAAATGCCCATATGAGCATTTACCCACTTACAAAACATACATTTAAGTAGGCACTTTCTTATACATAACAATTTGGAAACTTCAAATGAGCAAACGTCAAATCGAAATAAAAAATACAGAATAAAAGAAAATGCGTGCGGAGAAAAAAAAATCTGAACCTCAAGGACCCTTATTAAGGCTGAAGTGAGGGAATCAGTAAAACGGCCCTAATAGCTACAGCTCTTGCCTTTTTTTCTGCTGAGAGAAAAGGCGGGAAATTTTCGAAAAAATAAAAATCTGACGTACGTTTATAGTATTACAACGATTTTTTTTAAAGATTTTAAAAAGTTTGCAAACATAATGTCGAGTTTTGCTTTGATGGATAATTCTTTATATTATCACAATTTAATCTAAGTACATAAAAAAATACATAACGATTACGACTCTAGCAAGAAACAAAAATTGTTTTATTCAGTTCTTAATCACCAAAAGATCCCCGATTAATTGTACATTTAAATGATCGTAGCCTGACCTAGAAAGAGTTATGGCATATTTTCAGAATAGCAGTACTTATTTTTAATATTTATACTAGCGGCCCAGAAGTGCAATGCTGATACTAATTGTTTCCCACTACTACTACTTACTGTATTATAAAATATATATATAACTCCCTCAAACCGAGTGGTGACGGTGAATAGAATACATGTGTCACCACCCCAGCCCAACATTTACCGTCTTGGAGGTCGTAAGAGGCGACCGAGGGAATTCCTCAAAAGACGAGCAACAGCGCTCTCTGTGAGTTAACCCATCACACCACTGCGTATCCTCTGCGTTTCCTGCACAGTACAGTCTGAAGGTCTTTAAGTCGCGGATAAATAGGTACGTAATGAACAAGTGTGCTCCATCGTAGACCACATCGATGCTTAACATCAGGCAGGATGGTGGTCAAATGCTCGTGCACTGTGTTTTAAAAAACAGTAGTAATAGTAGTACAGGCTAATACTAATAATATTAACCCTTAGCTGCATGGTGATGTAATACTACATCAGTATAATTTTCCTCGATTTTTTTTCTAGCCGTCCCATCTACTGATTTTTCATTCTAAATTATTGTCAAAGGTACAAATAATACGTATGAACGCAGTTTTGACTTTAGACAACATTTAATTTTTTTATTTTTTTTCCATGATGCAGGCCACATAATTTAAGAAGGATAGGTTTTTATTCAGGCAAAGAAAATCATGCAGTTAAGGTTTCAACCTGTACCTCCTAGTCACCCATACTTTTTTTTTATCGTAATAACCGGTGCTGCTATCGTCAAACATTGATTCTTTATCATGGGACCACCTTGAAAATATTATCTAGCCAACAAAAAAAAAACACCAAAATCGGTTTTTAAACGTCGAAGACAACAACAAACAAGAATGGTATATAAACGGCCTTGAATTAGACCCCTGTTATGAAGTCGCTTAAAAAAAAGATAACCCGCGGTCATGGCTTTTAAGATACTATTTGAGATATTTTCGGCGATGCTATATATTATATTAGCCAATATGCTACGATCCACTTACTATCTTTCTATCACCAATACCCTTCAGATTTCGTTATCTTAGAGCTGCTACCATTTGTCATTTGTAAAAGGATAACCTCAAAAGCGATTTACGAACGCGAGTTGCGAGGGAAGTCATGTCTAAATGTCAGAGTTCGTATTTTAGATCACGCCGACTGTAACGCGGAGATTTGACCATACTTCGTGGAAGGAACATATTATTTGTGACCGATTTCAGAAAATGAGGAGGTGAGAGACGTACTCATTAATTATTACAGTCTGTATGTAGCTGCAAATAAAGCTTAATTTAATAGAGCACCCAAACAAACTTCGCGGGCCATCTTGCGTTTGGCCGTATTTTTTTTTCACCACAAACGCGCTTATTTCTAGGCCAACAGAATCGCGCTTACAAAGCATCTATGGGCAAGTTATTAATTAAATTTCAGGGCGCTTGAAAAACTAGGTCGGCGCTAAGTATAACTGAGCTGTACTATTTCAAATATTTTCGTATTTAACTTGAGCTTGTAGTACGATAGTTTTTGTATTCAAATAAGTAGCTGTTTATACTGGTGATTTGTTGAAGGGCGTTCTTTGAACGGGTAGGTACGGGTAAAGTGAGAAATAATAGACTTGTTGTATGATGAGCCAGATTCTATTTAACTGCTACAGAAGCTTAGTGAGCTGGCTAGGAAATTTCATAATTAGTTTTTTTACCAAAGAAAAACGAAGGTCCTCTAGTCGACACGCCTGTATATTTTATGTACTTAACTGTGACCAGAGTTAGACTCTTTTTATAAAGAAGTCCGTTTTAGCCGAGAGCAAACATATGGGTCCGCCCATACAAATTAAAAAAAAAAAGTTTTTGCTTTTCAACAACCTGTTTTTTTATCTATTTGCTTTTATTTTAATATCTCTTTTTATTCTTTCTTCATGTAAATATGATACATGCATATATTTAAAGTATCCCAGTATAGCCCCTACTATGGAATGGAATCTACGTATGTACATACATAATCCCAAATAGGATAGACGGATTAATATTCGTAAGTCAAAAAATAATTGGGGTTAAAATAGACAAATAATAAGTGTATTCTTAACCCAATTATGTAATAAGATAAAAAAAAACAAACCTCGAACTCTCTATTCCACAGACGTCATAATAAAAAAGGTCACCGAAAAGAAGTGGTATAAACTAAGGCTTCCCAGCAGTAGAGTAATTTGAGCTCTATTATTACAGCAGTAAAGTCGAAATTACTACTGCTAGGTTATTTTATTTTCGGCTTTACGGCCGGAAAAGTGTTGATACTTCAGTTAATCTTATTTATTTTGTACAAAAGGAGAAATTATTGCGCCCTTTGTAATGCTAATTAGCAATTTTTAGACGTTGACTTTTGAATTATGTTTTTGTTTTACGATCTACATAGAGTATTTATTATTTAAGGGGTTCTTTTAATGCCCTATGAACAAACAAGCGTTTGACCATCATCTGGCCTGATACTAAGCAGCGATGTGGTCAGACGTGTGATGACAGAGATAGTCGTATTATGGTTAAGATTAATATTAAGCCCAACTTACCCCGCCTTGGGGGTCTGTGCGAGGCGACGGAGAGAACTCTCCAGTGGATGGACAGTAGCGCTCTGTGTGAGTTAAACCACAACACCACTGCGTTCGCCAACCCCCCTGCCAGGCAGTTATTGGCATTTTCCCCCTAATGATAATGTAAATCATTGGGAGAGATGCTCGTCCAGTAGGCCTTATGTGTGATGATGATATGGTCATCGAATCACTTCACGCCTTTTAATCCCAAACCTGGGTAAGCAGAGGTACTTCCTTGCCTGCAAATACCCACGGTTCACCATGCGTATTTAACTCAACGTGACAGGGGGTGAGCCCATCGCCGTTATAGGGTTTACACACGTATATCCTGTCCAAATTTCAAGTTCCTACGTTCAGCCCTTTAGGCAGTGCGTTGATATGTCAGTCAGTCAGATTTGCCTTTTATATATTTAGATAAATCAATATTTTTCCATAACAATACACACATCGCCTTCATCCCATGTTAAGTAATAACCAACACTTATAGAAATTAATGTTTAAAAGTTAATGAAAAATTAATGTATTTTTTTTAAGTAGTTAAAGCGCTTGTTCTATGGAATTCAGACAACGAAATATACTTACTTAAATACATTTTATTTCTTTTAAATACATACTTATATAAATAAAACATCCAGACACATCCAACAAGTACTTCAAAGCTCATCGCCTGAATACCTGTCAGGGGTAGGAGTCGAACCTACGACCCTGCGGAATAGAGGCAGACACGCTCACCAACGGGCCCGTGGCCCGAATAGTAACAAACATCCATCCAAACTTTCGCGTTCATAATATTAGATGGTAACTTTTTGTATCTAATGCACTAAACTCTTATCCTTAAGGTTCCACTGCTCTAGAAAGGTCTCCACTAAATTATCTTTCTAGAACGTACCCTGGAGCTCTTAGTACCAAGGTTATCTATACCCTACAAAGAATCATGAACGTGAGTGTATGTACTGTATCAAAACTGCCTAATAAAAAGCACAATATCGATGGGTGTCGTTATAAGAACTTGGTTTCATTGCAAATGCATCGGAATAAACGTAACGCGTTGCCAATAAACACGGAATTATAAGTCTACTTTTTATCCATTTAGAGTTCAATATCCCATGCTTGGATGTTACGTCGCTCGTCCGCGGAGTTTCACAATTGTCGATTCATCAAATTGAGACTGTAGCGGTTCTGTATTGAACTGCAGACAGTGATACAAAACCAGTTTAAGCTGAGCTTTTAGAAGTGAGAGTATGGAAGAATACGGGGCCAAGTTAATGTGTTACTGTATATCAAATATTAATCACACGTAGCTTATAAAGTTGGGTACACATGATACTGCATGTTTCTTTAACAATAATCATAGAAATGTCGTTGGGCTTGGCAATATTAAAAACTTTTACTTTGCCGAAAATGGTCAAATTTTTTTGCCTACGAAGATGACAATTTGTTTGGGGATGGATTTTTTTTTTCATTTTCCGTCATTATCGCCATAGTAAAAGTTATTCATTTTGACGAGCCAAACGTTTCTAAGACCATTGCTCGGAATCCTTTTACAGACAGTAATTTCATACACTAATAAATGTTTTTATTACACTAATATTATTCAGTCGAAAGTTGTATGTGCGTTCGTTACTTCTTGACGTCAAATCGGCTTTGGAGATTTGAATAACATTTCTTATGGAGTTAGCTGACACTCTCTGTAACACATAGGCTATAATTCATCACGAAATTCTCACGGGAACGGGAAAATTTTCGGGTAATACCGCCAGGACTTTCCAATATGGTGATTTTGAGAGTTAACCAGGATAAGCATCACCCTACTAATAGTATGTAAAAGTTGGTTTGGATGGATGCATTTTTGCTTGTTTTGTCTTTCAAGCGAAAACTATTCATCAACAGCCACTGCTAGACGAGGGCCTTCCCTAATGATTTCCATAATCAATTGGGGGAAATACCAATAGTCGCCACGCTTGGCAGACGGGTTGGCGATAGCAGTGGTGTTATGGTTTTACTCCCAGAGAGCGCTGCTGCCCGTCCTCTAAAGATTTCCTGCGGTCGCCTTTTACGATCCCCACGACGGAAAAAGTTGGGCTGGAGTGGTGACACATGTATTCTTTTCGCCGTCACCACACGACATACTCTTTCGAGCGAAAATTACACGCATCAAAAGTATCTAGGGATCAGGAACATGTTTAGCTCTAAAAAATCTAATTTATTTAAATCAAATCTAATCTTCTGGATTGGTCTCCTACCTAATTCCCCATGCCTGTATCAATGACTTATCACCACATTTTGAATAAATTATGAACGAATTCAGTTTTTTGTAAAATATAGTCTTGATTGCAATCTTCTAAAATGTACTTGATCCCTGGACGCTTTTGATGTGTGTATTATACCTATGGGGTCTCAATTAAATTTAAACTATAATTTTATTCCAAATTCCGCATGTCCAGAATTTTGTCCATGCACAAACTTTGAGTATTGCTATTGTACTGGTTAAATCGATTATCTATTCTCGTAAGTAACTTTTACCCTGCATCCTATACGGAGCACAGGGCAAACGTGAACAATCAAATCCATCCGTGTGCATCCACCCTTCCCCACGTTTCTATGGACACTGATTGAAATCGTCATCGATTACTGAGCTACGGTTCGTTCATTTCAACACCATATCCACTGTACTTTGAACTGCTTTCATTAACATTCTCCATACCCGTCAAAGACCAGGTAACATCAGTTTAGTACAGACTTCTAGATGAACAAGGACACGTTGTGATTTACTAGTTCGTTTCTATTTGGTACTAAGTTTCACATTGTTTGGTTTGTTAGTAAAGATCAGGTTGTAATAGTATGGATTTTAGTACAAAAAGGGATGTAATTTTTGTATTATCAGCAACCGCACTAGTTAGGTCGGAGAAAGAATGGCGAAATGAACCTTTAGGTATTTTTACCATCTTGTAGTTTGTGTGATATGGAATTAGAGATTACAGCAGTAAAATGTAGGATAGTGTTTCCATCATCATCAGCAAATGACGTGGGCCTTCGCCAATGATTTACATGATCATTTGGGAGGAAATACTAGTAATCACCACGTTTGACAGGCGGGTTGCCGATCGCAGTGTGGTTGAGGTTAAACAACAGAGAGCGCTCAGTTAGTTGATCCATGATCGCTCGATTGGTGATGAAACGCTTACTTTACGACTTAACCGGGATATTCCGACCCACTTTCCCACCACTGTGATTTCTGTTAGAGACCGGATCTACAGCGGCATCCAGAATAGAGCGCAATTAGTGACGACTTGGCTAGGTCCCGGGGGTCCTAGCCTTCTGTCTTGGATCCCACATAGTAATTAAACTAAAGACGGCATAGAAATAAGAGGAAAAAAT
>SJJU01010323.1:0-11712 GCA_012932125.1 Conopomorpha cramerella | reverse complement strand
ATCAAAAGTGTCTAGGGATCAAGTACATTTTAGAAGATTGCAATCAAGAATATATTTTACATTCAATTCAATTTATTCAAAATGTGGTGATTAGTCATTGCTACAGGCATGGGGAATTAGGTAGGAGACCAACCCAGATGATTAGATGCGATTTAAATGAATTATATTTTTTTAGAGCTAAAAATGTTCTTGATACCTAGGCACTTTTGATGTGTGTAGAAGTAAATTCTAAACATTGACCTTATCACTTTTTATAAACCGGATGTGTCTGTAATATAATGAATAGGACCAATTGAAATAATGATGTGATTTGATCAAAAGGACAAAATTAAATAACGGGCTAAATACGGTTAAATCCTAAACATAAAAGCTATATAAAAAAGCTTATTTATTTTTCGCAACAGAGTACAAAAAGACGACAAACAAGAACCACTTACTGACTCATGCGTCCAAACATATCCATCAGGATTGGTAACTGGGAATATATACCAGTCAAAATTTCTTGCAGCATTCCATATTTCTTGATCCTCACTAGTCAACAGTTGGTAAGCTATATAGTTCACTGTGGCTGGCGAAATCCATTCCCTGGAATGTATACCACCTTCTAAGAAGATGGCTCTCTTGCCAGTACCATGAGAAATTTTTATTCCTCTAATTTCACGGTTTTCAATTGTAGAACCACCAACCAGTGACGTGACTAGAGTAGGATAAGCAATAGCTAAATCATCGAGCCAAGTGTTAATATCGTCGAGGGTGTAGTAAGCTGTCCAGTTCATACTTCTGAAGTTGCTTCTGGAGTAAATGCCGACGCTTTCTTTGTTGATCAATCTGGAGGAGTAAGAATTGTGCAATATATTTATAGCCTTAATCTTAAGACTGCCGAATTGTTAACTCAGTTTGCATGATTTTCAATTCTATTCCGATTGTCACTGACAAATTCAAAATACTCTGATATAACAACTTTGCGGTTAAGGGTTATCAATAACAAAAGTATTGTACAACTTACACATTGCTGTGTCACTTGCAACCAAAGCACGCTTCATTATCTGAGGCATTATTGTTTGACAGTATTTATTTAAACAATACTCATTATGGGTATTTCATTTTTTTTTATATGTTTCATACTTTTCCTTTTGTCAACCAACTTCCTTTGGTAGCCTATGCCTATCTTGCCTAATTTAAAATTTCTCGATACATATTCAATTAATTTCGAAACTTTAGTATGATTATTTTTTTCCAAACGCAAGGAAAATAGCTCTATAATACAATTATATACTAATGAAAACTGAAACTACTTACTGTTGTACATTCTCAATTGTGATTTCCGATCTGAGATTATTTTGCGCCAAAAAATCTTCCAAGTCCTCTTTATTTGAAGGACTTGTCATGATGTTAACGAATTTCGCATTTGGTGTTGGATCCGTCCAAAAATCGTATTGCGTCTCGCTTTGTTGCAGTTCTTGGAGAATTGCCACATCATCTGAATTTTCTGGATATATTTTGTATACAGCATAGTTTTCATAGTTAACTTTTTCTGCATTGGCCACAGCCAAAATTAGAACAATAGACGTTATTCTGAGTATCATTTTTACACTGATTCAACAACTCAAGTTAACACGACTAAATATAAAATACATTGAAAATAACTTATATAGACACTTATAGATAGTGATGTTATCTGAAATCAATAACTATAAAACTTGTGGCTTATATTTACAACCATATTTTTAAACACATGTATGCTTACAATGTACATAATACAGCTAATAAACTTGTGTAAGTGCAAGTACCTATGACTTGATAACTATGATGCCGACACAACAGTTCAAAATGGAAATCACCTAATCAAAATTCATTATCAGTACCTACAGGTGTAACCATTCTGGTATTTCTTAGTGAATGATGAAAAAGAGGGGAAAGAGATCAGAGATCTGAAACTAATTAGTCGGGAAAATGCACATCCGATAACAATAAATGTATATCAGGTTGCGCAACTCGCAATGAAGTATGAATGCAAGAATTTGCTGAAGAAATTCAGTGTATTTTAAATTCCGAATTAAAATGTTCTTATTGTTCTAATCCCTGCACAAGCCAATGCCATGTCACGTTAAAGTGAACCGACGAAGGGTACCCTTTTCAAACAAATCAATAAATTAAAAAAAATAATTAATTAATGTACTTATCGCCTAATACATGAGCCATTTTTTTTAATTGTAATTACTTCTTTCGAATGTAACTATTACATTTATACACTACAAGCTGACACGGCAAAGGTGTTTTTGCCAATAATATTATTTCATATACATATTCTTGGTATCTTGAACCGTTTTCGCAGCGCACGCGACGGAAGCCCTCAAGGATGACTAATTTTCCCCGTTTTTTTTTCACATTTTCCATTATTTCTTTGCTCCTAATAGTTGCAGCGAAATGTTATAAAGCCTTCCTCAATAAATGGTCTATTCAACCCAAAAATATTTTTTCAATTCGAACCAGTAGTTCGTGAGATTAGCGGCAAACTCTTCAGCTTTATAATATTAGTATAGATAACATTTACAGTAGTTAGTGTTAGAATTTAATTTATTTGTGTTAAAAAAAACACATTACACTTGTAGACATGTGACGTCGCGTCGCGCGACTAGTATGTTTCTATCTATTGAATATTACGTACTTATTGCACACTGATAAGATAACATCATTTGCATTTGATGGACCGCTGAAATGCAGGCATGATTGTGTTGATACTGCAATGCGATTTATCTCCATTGATATTTGTGTGTGAAGGTGGTGACCTGTTAAGGGTGAATACAATGTATCTCTATTTAAAAGGATCATCAAACCTTATTTTCCGCCACTTAGCCGCCCTGCTGTTAGAGCTCTAGTGGCATTCTAAATATACCAAACCCAGTCGTTACTACTGGTACCCCAATAGTCTCTAATCGAACGAGCGATCTGCCTTTTTTATAATTTTCAATGTCAGTACTATCAGGAATCATTTTCACTAATATTAATATTCAGTTATAAATATTCACGGGATGTTAAAAAAACACTAGGTATCTGAAAAAAATACTACTGGTAAAACGAGTACAGTTTCCTAAAGTAGAAATTATTGCTTCTGTTCTGTACGTTAACCTGTTGACAAAAATCTTACGGTTTATACAATATACGGTCTATACCACTTTAGGTGGTTTAATCAGTTCAGGCGAAAAAAACAGTTCTAGAAATTAATGTATTGTAAACAATTTCAGTTTAGCATGTGACACTGGTGCAAGGATTATAATTACTGTAAGATTTAGTACAAAGCTGCTTTTATTCATATCGAATGAGTAAAACAAAAGCAATAATGAACTTAATTTATGTAGCAACACTATTCTTTAGATCAAACAGTACTACAGGAGCAGCAGATTTAAGCCTCACGATAGGCGACTAAGCTGAATATAATTAAGTCATCTACTTCATAGATGAACTCACACCACCCTGAGATGTAATCGAACCTAGAGTTATGTGTGTAAATTCTCATTATATTGATTACTAGTAAAACAAATAATAGCACTAGAGTGCCAGACTAGCCTCCTTACCAATAAACGCGTTGTCACATACAACGGTTATTACAGGTCTACTTGAACTGGTTATTCCGTATTTGACATACAACTGACAAGTTAAGTTGAGCTTTGTGTATCTTCGAAATAGCAATTCCGCCATTATTAGTAGGGCCCTAGATATGCAATTCTCGCTACCACGAAGGCGCGTACCTTCAGCGAGTAGGATCACATATTATACTCTCTTTCTCATCTGGCATCGCTACGAGTGGGAGAGCGAGATGCTTCATGGACATCTTAGAACTTAAAGAGCACGCTTTGTATGAATATTTAGGAACTAGATAATTACAGTATTCTCAACGCGTAGGTAATGGTTTACAATTCTATATTGCTGTTGTCCGCGCCCGCCGCGCGCACCAACCTTTTTTTTTTGTTAACGAGGGGGAAATCCTCATGGACACCCCGCCGCTATGGGGACCGCGACGGGGTAGTGTCAGACTTCTACTGACTAAAATCCCCCCGATGGCCTTCATTTACCGCTGGTGCTGGGTGGATCCTGGGCACCCAGAGGACATTCTTGCTGCGGGGCGCGCCGCTCACGAGAGCTCTCCGTGCACTAAACGATGTTGTCCAAAAAATTGATATTTTTTCGTGTACGCTGAAGGAGTTCATAGAAGCTATAATAGGTTATTTTAGTTAATTTTGTCAAGTTTTAGCCAAGTGTTGGAATGTTTTTATTAATTATTATGTTTTTATTAAAGTATTATTTATTATGTTTAAGTAGAGTACACATTTGTTAATTTTGTTTTTGAGAACTTCTTTCAACAGCATTACGCATTAGGGTAACCTTGGTTGTGTGATCTTCGTTTATGTGAATAAATATTTTAATTCTATAATTTTAAAGAAAAGAGATCCGACTTCAAACAGAACTACTCGCCCTCCCCAATATTTTTTATATTCGCCTCGTTTTATCAGGTCTGCCATCATTAAACACTGACTACCTTATCATGGGACCACCTTTAAAATGGGAAGTATCTTATTTCCAACAAAAAAAAATAATCATCAAAATTGGTTCATAAACGACGAAGTTATCCGCGAACAAACTTAAAAAATATAAGGGTATATAAGGTCGAATTGAAAACGACTGTCTTTTAATTGGCATAAAAATTAAATAAATAACAACATTAACAACAATAACTTTATTGGACCCTCAAAATGTTTAGAGGACGTTCAAGTTTCTGGCCTCTCTGATGATGGCGAGGATTGAGTCGAAGGTCTCCTCACATGTTGGCTGCAGGAGGTTTACGTTGAAAATGAAGGCGGTGTCTGGGTCGCGGACTGCGGCTGAGTTCTCCGGCCTCAGGAGGTAGGTGGCTGCGACTGCCGGGTTGAAACGGAACTTGGCCCAGTCGACGATGTTGCCAGTGGCGCCATCTAGGAGGAGGATTATACATAATTAAAGCTTGGAACGTATTGCACGGACGCGAATGTATTTTTTCTCTTACAGTTAATAATGTAGGTCCGCGTGGATGGGTGGAGAAAACAAAATAATGGGAAAGTATTGTCATATGACAAGCCTACGGAAAAGAAGAATGTAATTTATGTAAAATATTTAAAATCTGCAAACAAACAAAGCAAGCAAAACAATTTAAGTCTAATGGAACGCATTGTAAAATTAGGGTCAGATTTTGTAATATTTCCTACGGCATCACAAAAGGTATACATTTTACTGTATGTATAATATGTTGAAATAGGAACACACTTTTGTTTTTGAAGCAGGTCTAAAACTCAATGAATCAGAATCATGAATGGTTCTCTAGACAAAAATAAGATAATTATTGAGTAACACTTTGTATTCGCTGTTCCTATACTTACCAGCAACATTAATGGAGTTTCCAACCGTGTACTGAGTGCCATATCTGGCTGACAGGGCACCGACTGCTCTTCTGGCAACCGTCAGCTAAAAATACAATTACAGTTTCAAAGTTTTGTTCACTTTATTTATTTTGGGGGATATTTTTATGTCTTTGGAATTGAAATTCAATTTTGACTTAATTGATTTCTAAATATAGATAGATAACCTTTATATTTTAATGGGTACTTCAAGAAATTTATTTAACATGATGACATTTCTATTTCCGTCACAAATGTCATATTATGTATGGAGGCGAGCAACAATAGCGACTTAAATCTATCAAATGAACTTTATAGAAAATTCATCAATCCTTAAATTGACGACCTCATCATGTAGTCACACATTTCCATCGACATACTCACCATAACTCAATCATGTCTTCAACAGTAGTGGACCTTAACTGTGAAATCGTAGAGCTTTCATTTTTAAAAAGCTTTCTAGAATTTGGCAGCAAACCTTCAATAATTATTACCATTAAATCAGTAAGTTGAGTCTTACCATCTGGTCATAGTTGTACATGGGCTCCGTGGTGTGAGCGAAGGGAAGGACGAGCCTCTGTCCATGCTGCCTGAAGGAAAGGAAACCGTCCAGGGTGCTGCCGATGGACTCAATGAAGCGGGACAGGTGCCTGGTCTCTGGCTCGGAGAAGGGTCCAAGACCTATGTAGGTGCTGTCCGCCATGGTGTGACTGCCACCGCTAACTAAGTTGTGGAAAGAAAACACATTTTCTATTAAACATTTCTCTTAGCTAATTGGCTGAATCTCTATTTATACCAGAATATAATAGTATTCATACATACCTATCCATTACTTCCATTGGAATGGACGAACATTTGAATCTAACCACTCGTGCGAGGGTAGTGGTGTTATTATAGTGACAGTACTCTAACTAACGTCCAGTGCTTCAACAAATCTAATTGGAATCGTTTAAAATATTCGAATATTTAACAAATTAAAAACATATGTAATATCCTATTGTCGTCAAGAATAACAATCAAGCAACAGTTTTTGAATAATGAAAACGATGAGATTTTACATCACAAATTAACGCAAACAATTTAACAGAGAACCCTGTTTGCAAAGTGGAGAGCAAGGGGAGCTGACAGGGGCAGTGATACCTATCTGTAAAAAAACAGTGTATCAAACACATGAGATGAATATGTTTAAGATAAATTTCACGATTACCTAATACTTTTGAATATACTTCGAAAAAGTACAAACAGCCCCGCCGGCCTCTCAGTTAAATTGTTTGTACATACCACCCCACTGAGAGTTCCAGTTCTTGGTTAAGTCGACACCGACGACAGATCCGCTCACTGGCCTGCGGTTCTTGTGCCAGATCCTGTCCTGAAAGTCGAGGTATTTTTTATTATTGTGATTGTAATAAATTATTGAAAAGAATATTGAAAAAATCTCCATAGTATTTTTCGTACTTCTAATCCTTATTTCTATCCATTACTTTATAGCTCTCCTCGATGGCCTTTATTCACGCACATACACGGAACTTAACTGAATGTCTTATGGACATTTCAATTCAGAGAGTTCTTAGAAAAAGAAATTACCGTTTCTTTCATAAAACCGTGCATAATTTTTAGTGCAGATTTTGTATGAACTGCCACTTTTCATTACCGTTAGAGGTAAGTTGACGAAACTAATTGCGAAATTCTAACATTTCACCACAATCCAGGTTTTCCAAAACAGTGGGTTACAAATCAATAACAATTTTTCGAAGGCAACTTTACTTACAGAAGTGGTCTGAGTATGTTCATAACCGTCGGGGTTCGACATCGGGAAGATGTACCAGTCGTAATCCTGGGAAGCCTGAAGGGCCTCGGGATCCTCTCCTCTGATGAGCTGGTCTGCGACGTAGGTCACGACGGCGGGAGACAGCCAATCAGCGCCGACGCTTCCAGCTTCCAGGAAGAACGCTCTGCGGTTGGCATTCCTCGAGATTTTGATACCGGTGAGGTTGCGTCCTAGAAAGGTGGCAATTAAAAAATGAAATGTATTATAAATTACATAAATACTGATGATGACTGATGGCAGCGATGTCGGGCAAAAAAATCAGTTTGGGATTTCTTGCATCAAGGTAAAGCTTTTATAACGTGACAAGGAAAAATTTACATTCTTGTCTAATTATTTTATAAGACAAGAAAACCGTTTTCTTGGTCAACCATCTATCTATTATTATCTTCGTATGGGTACCCAAAGGTGTTCCTTCAATTCCAATTGCTTGACTTCTTTGTCTATTAAACTTACAAAACAAGTAAGATAGAATCTGCAAAATTTTGATCACGCTACCTAATTTATAACCAGTGGCATAAAAATCGCTCGATGAAGAAAACAAACAACATAAAATGGGATCATTAAAGATTGATAAATGTGAGAGAATCGAGAAAGGTGAACACAAAAAACCTACGCTATCATGAAAACACAGAATAACAATTTAATAGAGATCGGCCACTAGGAAACGGTAATAGATACATTAAAAGCCACCCACATTGCATCAGTAGGTTGACAGGTATTAAGCACATAACCGGTCCGGTAGTGTGTACCTATTAAATTGAAATCGGCATGAACTAGTGGTCAAGACACCAGTCTCTTACGTCGCGGCTTCTATCCCGAGGGACGTAATTAATGCTTTAGTGATGAACTGATTGAATCAGCTCTAATCTCAAAGGAAGCAAATTTTGTCGTTTGCGTCTGGGCGTTTTATCTATATACACTAACGAGCAATGAAATGGAATAGGTTTAAATTTTTTATACAAACATGTTACTTTAGCGATGTGTGAAATTACGATTTTTTGGGGGTATATGTTATATTTATATTTTAGCTAAAAAGTTAGTGGTATACTTGACTCAGTAAGGGCTAATTTTAACAATACGCTAATTTAATCTTTATGTTCTGTCCCAATAAAAAAGTTACATTTTGATTTTTGTCTTTCTTACAATCAACCACCATGGAACTTAAAAATGGTTTTACACTTTTCCTCGTCTGAGAAAAGGGAATTATCTGCGCCGTGTGTTGTATCATATTTTTCGTCGGAAGAAGAGCATATCACTAACCCATAGTTATGTAAATCACAAAACCTCAAATTTTATAGAAAACGAAAGTGACCGTGTTTGTATGAAAAATTGCGACTTATTCCATTTCATTGCTCGCGGGTGTATGTGTTTATGTAAGAATGCCAGTCTCAGAGCCAGCACAAGGTTGCGGTTAGGTGACCGTATGTAATAAAATGATTAATACATACATTACATACATACACTTCACGCCTGTCTCCCAGAGGGGTAGGCAGAGACTACAGATCTCCATTTGTCACGGTCCTGACATACCCCTTTCGCTTCATCTACATTCATACATCTTTTCATACATGACCTTCGGTTTCGAGTACTTTTCACGCCACCTTCGGCCAGGACATCACCAATCTGGTCAGTAGATGTCCTTCTGGGGCGACCTCTACACACCGGCCCATTACATTACCCGTATTAAATCTCTTTCGTCATTTCGACTTTCATCCATTCTCTCCATATGTCTAATACACGAGGGGTAAAATGCAGGATATCGAAAAGTAAGTGATGGAAGGTCGTATGGGTTTCATTACATTCCTTGATCAGATTCGCGATGTCCTTAAGGAGACGGACGGAGGACGGTGCCATTAACTATCCGTAATCGGTGAGCATGTATGAGAGATAGTCAATACTCAATTCTTTATTGCATGCATGTAGAAGAGGCTAAAGAGATTTGTCAGGGCCGTAACAAGTGGACGTCTGTGATCTCTGCCTACCCCTCTGTGAAAACGGACGGGACGTATAGACAAGGTTAAATCGAAAACTTTGGCGAAAGTTAAGAAAATCACTCGACCATAAAATTATATGTCAAAAAAAAAAATCACCTGCTAAGTGATTTACTCGAATCTCGCCAACAACGTCTTTTATTTGACCTTGATACAAGGGTATATGTTTGATTCTCTAATTCAAGGATCACGTTGGATCATAAATCAATTGCATAATATCAATACTGACCTTCATAGCTGGTTCCAATGTTGAGCAAAGTTACAACGCCAGGGTAGTCTTCAGCAAGACCTTCGAACCATCCGTGGATGTTCTCCACAGTCTGAAACGAGTCCCAATACAGGTTCCTGTTCCTTTCGGCTGTGAACTGCGCCTGCGCAGCGCAAACGGCCAAAGCCAAACCTAACACCACCTTCGCCAGCATGGTATCAAAATACATGCAGGGAGTCGAACTAAAAAAAAATGTTAAAATTATCTTTGTTTAAAGTAGTTAATCTTCGTTCCAAATCTCCGATAAATTCGTCGCTATCTTATCGTTATAATTACAATGAATAATTGTTAGATAAATTGAGAATTAGGATTTAAATGATAATTAGGCTTATCAGGAAATAATCACATGAGATATTGCGAAGGCGAATCGATAAGGCGATCCCGTTTTTTTGTTAGTTTTCGTGTTAAGTAGGTAATGTATTAATTTTATTATAAAATGTTTGTTAACATTGCATTCACTAGAGGGAGTTACTGATCGTGATGAAGGAAGTAAATATTTTTTTTTTACTTTAAACGATTATAAACTTGTATAATTTTAGATGTTAGCGGGTTTTTGATATATAAAATATAGCATTGATTGGATTTAGAAAATTTGAAAAAACTAGTCATAATTAGGTACAAATCATGAGAGATGAGTTGTTATTTTTATATTTATGTTGTACTACAAGTACAGTCAAGGACTGTCCTGGATAATGAAACACATTCAGCATTTCATAAATAGATTTCTTAGCTAATTTCTGGATCATCAATATTTTCATAGAGTTGGACAGTTTATCTATCAAAGAATTTGATAACACAGACATTTTAAGAACGCTTGAGTGTTACGCTCAAGCAGCTTTTAATCGTACCTTATCACCACGTTTAAAATAATAATACTGTACAATCGACACAACCACAAACTAATCCTTTTTAGCAAAAAAAAAAAAACATGAAAAAGCTCGTTCTCTAACTGCCTATCCATTATTCGCCGACCGCTTTCCTTCAAGTAACATAATTTATTCCTCACGGTTATTGGGCAGGAGTCCTCGTCAAAATGAATTTCATCATTTACGGGAGAATCCGTGCTCTCTGCTATCAGACCGCCACCTGTCAAAACGTCTGAAAGTTAAAAATGAACTGTGAAATGCCGCTTAAATGGCAATCTGGCCTAATTACCTTCGGACCATCAATCTTGCGGATGCGCCTGGTTTTGCCCGGGGCCGTGGCCCTGTCGACCCTGAATTTCCTTTTTGCTTTCATAACTAACCTACCGTTTGAGTTCAGAGTGGAAATTCACACGCTTGTGAAAATTTCGTTTGACATTCTTATGATGGTATCTGTAGAGGATCTATAGCTCTTGCGTGTACAGGAACTTTGTCGGTGTTTCCTGCGCAGTTTAGTCTGGAGGTCTTCAAGTAACGCGTAAATAGGTTCTTAATAAACAAGTGTGCTCCATCATAGAACACATCACTGCTTAACATCAAGCAGGGTGGTGGTCAAACACTTGTTTACTGTGTTTATAAAAAAAATAAAGTGGACTTTGTCGACATGAAAACTTTATGGTCATTCCCAGACTGACAATAGCTTAAGTGCCTCTTAAAAAAAACAAATCAGTAGTAATTGATTTTGTTTAGTATTTCATAGTCGCTCCTACGATTTTATAAAGTTCCCCTTAACACACTGTTTTCCGTATCATAGTACCTACTACCTTTTTCGTTAAAATATATTTTTTCGACAAAAAAATAAGTACCTATCAAAATCGGTTCATAAACGTCGAAACTAGAAATCTATTTTTTTTAAATCGTTTAAAAATACAGTTACACGGTTCTCCTTCAAACACGAAATACGCAACAATTAACAATGTAAAATCTACTACCCTATTAGGACCCAGGTGGACAAATCTTCAAAGTATAACTTAACACGCCTAGAACTCAGACTTGAACCCACAATTACCGATTGTAATTCAAGTGACCCTACAACATCTCGTCGTTCTACAACCGCTTCTTAGGTTATTGTACCATTCCATATCAGATCCTCTTTGCTTTGTTTTATAAGTTTGTTTCAGTTATTGTTTTCGGCCTCGGAAGAAACAATGGCGTAAAATGGAATATTTCATACATAAGTGACGCCTGTCTTCCGGAGGCTGCCAGACAGTAACAATAGACTTTTGAGCCCTACTACGATGTCCTTCATGAATGTCCTGCTGCTGGCTCCGTT
>SJJU01010322.1:0-19972 GCA_012932125.1 Conopomorpha cramerella | reverse complement strand
GGGGGCACTTGCTAAGCACAGTGCCTACGGTTTACCAATCGTATTTAACTCAACGTGACAGGGGGTGAGCCCATCGCCGTTATAGGGTTTATACACTTTGTGGTGAGGGAGTTTCATCACGATGTTGTCCATCAACTTTTCAAATATTCGTAACATAGTACGTAATGTGTGAATAACTGAAATTAGGCGCACAAAATCGCGTCCTCTAGCAGTATTCATATTTCCTTTAACTTTACTAACAATTATTTTCCTGATAGTTATGATAGTTTACCCGGCTATATAAACAACTATCCATGTCAAAGTAAAAACAGACTAGCGTCGCTTCAGGTACAAGTTACCTACCAGATTTCAGGTTGTTAGCGAAAGTTGGAGGTAGTTAGAGTGAGCGGGTTTACTGCCGCTAGATACAGTCACAGTTTGTCTACGTTCCTAACATTACAGGGGCAATTTCACTTCGATTCAATTAGTACTTTTTGTTTTAGCAGAAATGTTCAGTTGAGCTACAGGACTTCGGGATTCTTGGAAACTTTTGCCCGAATGATATTTACTGGAATGGAAAGGCCGTGCTCTGGAAACTGAATGGAAATGGGATTCTACAAGGACGGGGGAGCCGTGGCTTGATTATTGATCCAGGTCTTATATCTCTTCGATATATATTCGACGATGTAATATTATTTTCTGTCTTTCAACACAAACGTTTATACTACATACACGTTTATCATTAGTCCTCGTTTATACTGTAGTGTTATATATTTCTAACGTATACAAGGTGAAGGAATCAACGCTAGAGTTAGATCGGAAGTAGAGAAAAATCACGTTTTGTAGTAAGTCCAAAAATGTACCAGCTGACTTGTGTTTTCGAGGATGATGTGAAGGTGTCCATCATAAATATAACAACGAGGTAGCGGTTCGCGATACGTTTAATAATCGTCCTATTTCAATTTCGTATAGGTATACATTGCATGTATGCAAACATTTAGTTGTATGATACATGATGGGGCCTTCAACAAGAGGAAAAACTTATCTCTGTTCATACTGTAGTGGTTTTATTCGTACATAAATATTGTAAAAAATATCCTAATTATATAAATAAATTTAGGTTACCTTTAAGAAATCGCTTTGAGCGATAAGGACGCCATTTGCAATCGTACCATTGTTAGTTTTACATTTTGTAATGTACAGTGTCCAATAAAGAGTATATCCATTAATTAATTAAAACCAACAACTCACAGCAATGTTCGATACACTTCACGCTTTTAAATCTGAAAGCGGGGTTAGCAGAGGCTTTTGTTGAGCAAAGTCCCACGGTTCACTACGCATATTAAACCTAACGCGATAGGGGCTGGACCTATCGGCCTTATAGGGTTCACACACCTTGCAGTTTACGGGTATAGTATAAATGTTGTCCTTCGCCGTATGAGCGTCGTGTAGAGTAGGTGCACTCTGAAAAATTAGACCATAGGTACACTGCCAAGTATAACGTGACAGTTTCACCACCTGGAATATTTTGCGAGACCTTAACCCTTAAAAAGACAAGGTTAGGTGTTTTTCTGATGGATTTTGGACTCTATTGACGTTTGTTATTCTAATTATCGACTCCATCACATAAACCCGGGTGAAGTTTATTATAAAATCTAGCTTTTAATTGTAAAGCTAGATTTGGTGAATTTATTGTTTACTGTTTAAATAGGAAAGTATCCCTTATGTGATATGTTCTCTGAAATCTTTAGATAATTCCAGTGAAGACATTCATTATCAGCCCATACCCGTCCACCGCTGGACATAGGCCTCTCCAATTACACGCCACTGTGATTTGTTTTCGGCTTCTCGCATCCAGCTTCTGCCAGCCATCTTGCGTATATCATCAGACCACCTTGCCTGAGGGCGTCCTACACTCCGTTTGCCGAGACGCGGTCTCCACTCGAGAACTCGTTTTCCCCAACGGTCATCGGTTCCACGGCTAATATGGCCGGCCCACTGCCGTCGAGTCTTCGCGCAAGACGGTTTCTGATCACTCTTGAGAACAGCTTGTAGACGTGGCTTAGAAGAGAAATGGGTCGATAGTTCTTCAACAGGGTTTTGTCTCCCTTTTTGAAAAACAGGACGACCACACTTCTACTCCACGCCTCCGGAGTTCTCCCTTCGAACAGGACAGCATTAAAAAGCTTTTGGAGCTCCCTCAATATCGGTTTACCTCCAGCCTTTAATAGTTCTATTGTAACGCCATCCTCTCATGGAGCTTTTCCGTTTTTGAGCTGTCTAAGAGCGATCTCAATTTCGCCAGTACTGACTTCTGGCAGGTCTTCGGTGGAGTGGCGTGTCAATGTGGCTCTAGAGTTCCCATTTTTGGGATCAGGGCGAGATGCATGCGATGCATATAACTGGCCATCACAGAGACGTCTCTGAATTTCGTGAAGACATTCAATAAGGTTCAAAGTATGTGTTGGTCAAGTGGCAATATTTGATTTGCCTTGTTTGATGGCCTTTGTTTGATTAAGGGTTTTGTAATACAAATAAAAACGATTTTTTATATTAAGTTTAAATAGCGCTAATAACTTGAGAGCTCATTAGACATAAACTTATAGCAGAACATCGCAATGTTAGTTAAGTTGATTATGTGTCTATAGTCTATTCATTATCACCGGAGAAATTATGTAAACAACAAAACCAGCGGTTTCCAAAGTTTTCGAACTGTCAATTTACTCTATCTACCTATAGTCTGTTCATTTCACCGAGAGAACTTGTGTAAACACACTCTCAGTATTATCTAATATTTTAATTCATTCTGTATAATACAACAGAATTTAACTAATTAACGTTGATTTTACCTCATTTAAACAGAGCCGTAGAAACGTTTACACTATGAATAACTAAATGTTTTGTTTGTTTACATAAATTGTTTCGGTGAAATGAACAGACTCTAATGTATATAGTTCTAAAAGATTTTGTTTCAAAACTAAGTACTAAGTATTTTAACTACCCGAAGGTGTGGTGACGGCGAATAGAATACATGCGTCACCACTCCAGCTGTCTTTTCCCGTCGTGGGGGTCGTAAGCAGCGACCGAGGGAACTCTCCAGAGGACGGGCTCTCTGTGAGTTAATCCACCGCCTGCCAAGCGCGTCGATTATTGGCATTTCCCCCCAAATTATCATAGTAATCATTAGGGGAGGCCCTCGTCCAGCAGTAGGCGTCACGTGGCTGACGATGATGAACGGCTCGTAACAAAATTGTATTTTTAAGGTTTGGGCAAAACGTTACATTGTATAAAACTATTCCAACGGTTTTGGCTAGATGACGATGAATGGGTCGTTTTTTATATATATAATAATAAAATAATAATAAATATTCTACAACAACCACACACATTGCCTTCATCCCATGTTAAGTTAAAGCACTTGTGTTATGGAAATCAGACAACGAGATATATTTACTTAAATACTTTTTTTTCTTTCTTTTAAATACATACTTATATAAATAAAAACACCCAGACACATCCAACAAGTACTTAAAAGCTCATCACCTAAGCACCTGTCAGCTGTGGGAATCGAACCCACGACCCTACGGAGCAGAGTCAGACATGCTGACCACTACACCAACGGGCCCGTCAAAGTAGTATATTAAAGTAGGATTCCTAAATACGAGGCGCACTCGCACGTGTGCTTCCATAACATTGCTTCCAGGCTATTATTGGTCAGAGTCGATTGCCTATTGTTATGCAGTGTATCGGCGAATGCGGTCACTTTGGTTTTAGAACAAGCACGCGTAACGATGAAATAAACCATAAATATGTAGTATGTTGTTGGCGTAGGTATAATTTGGCCCAGATTATCGGAATAGAATTTTACTAATGATTTATTTTCGTCCCTTAGGCTTAATAGTGCCAGTAACCCTAGCCGTATTGGCTAAGTGCAAATCGAGTAGTGGCAGAGAGATAACGACCGCAGCGCACAACACGGCAGAAATTGGAAACAATTGCGGATGATCAGCTGTCAAGTGTTGATTGCAGTAAAAAATCAAAGCAAAGAAATGGGCCATGATTGTTGTTGCGTTGTTAACTTTTTAACGTATTGCGTTCTTACATGCTCGGCTAATACTAATTTATTGCATTTTATCTCAGTTTGTGGTTGGAAATTAGTATTGTGTGTAATAGTTTCAAACCCGGTTTTTATTATTATATTAATTTTACAAACTATTGAATACATTTCATTTATATAATATTGTCAACAATACTATTTTAATCTTTGGTTTTATTTATATTTGCAAAGAAAACTAACAATGTTTACATTGTTATTATCTGACAGCTTCCGCAAATGTTGTAAAAGCTACGCGTCGCCACCGTCGCGCACATAGCCAATAGGCGCCACGAACAATTCCATGTCGAGAGTATTTATAGAGAGCGATAGTTGAAAAAAAGTGGTTTTAACTATGTTTCAACGAATCGCAACTCGTTATACCTATGTTCCGTTATTCTAGGTTACTTGCTATCCTAGGGTTTAACTCATATTTTACGCCACATCTATTTCTTGTCTGTCTTGAACTCCCACGATCCAATGACTAGGGAACCTGAACCGTACTTTAGGTAGTAAGCACGAAAATTAGTACAATTAATATAAAAAATGTATTTTAGTGTATTTTGGAGTAAGAAATAAAAATAAGTATCGAATTTCTCTCATTCTAATGAACACGGAGTCAATTGTATTATTAACACTTTCACGAACACGTCCGAGCTTTAAGCGGCAGCATTTAACAAAATAATGTTAATAGGGAATATTTCGTGAAGTTGATTTGACAGATGCCATTCACATTTCTGCCATTCATGGCAATTCTGCATTGTGTTTGGATCGTTTAGGATTGAAAGAGTCAACTCATCATCAGTCACATAATGTCCACTGCTGGACGAGGGCCTCCCCCAGTGAGATCCGTCATTTGGGGTGAAATGCCAATAATCGCCACGCTTCGCAGGCGGGTTGGCGATCGCAGTGGTGTTGTGGTTTAACTCACAGAGAGTGCTGCTGCCCGTTCTCTGGAGAGCTCCCTCGGAGTCAACTGTTTTGTACTAATAGGTACTTGACTTGCAAGCCGCTTAGCACCTTCAATCTGTATCTTTTCCACCGTCATGTATGGAAAATTATGGTGTTGAATGGTACTTCTGGATCCAAACTGTCACTTTTAATAACAAAATGTCACTTTTAATAACAAAATGACAGTTTGGATTCAAATATACCCTGCTACGCAGTAAGGGACAGAACATATTCGCTCATTTACTGCAACAGCGCGATATCTCACAATATTTTGTTATTGTGAAAAGAATTCTTAGTAATACACACATCAAAAGTGTCTAGGGATCAAGTACATTTTAGAAGATTGCAATCAAGAATATATTTTACAAAAATTGAATTCATTCATAATTTATTCAAAATATGGTGATAAATCAATTATCCAGGGATGGGGAATTAGGTAGGAGACCAATCCAGAAGATTAGATTTGATTTAAATAACTTAGATTTTTTTTAGTGCTAAAAATGTTCTTGATCCCTAGACACTTTTGATGTGTGTGGTAATAAGATTGTTATTTCAACAGTGTCACATTTTGAGATGTCGCATTTTGCACTAAATGGGCGACATTGTCCCTTACTCTTACGTTATATATATAAACAGTAATGTTATCCATAATGTTGTCTCGTTAATTCTAAACGTCAGTTTTGAATTGCAAGTCTAGTTGTTTTTGGTCTGAGGTACATATATGTCATGTTTATCCCCCGTTTTAGGAGAGAGGGAGAGAGACAACAAATGGCTATCTGTCATTGTCCTGGAATGCGCTTTTTGCCTTATCCAATCTAAAGGCATGTGCATATCGACCGTCCATCTTCCTTGGCTTCTCACTTGATAACCGGGAAGGACTAATGTTCAGGGGCTTGCCCCCGACAGAATGCTTTAGCTTTAGTAATGAGCTAAGGCATTTGTTGCAAATTATACGTGTACCTACTTCCTGACGCAGCAACGTCGTTTTGTCAATATAGTATATTATTAACAGTGTCTCTCTGCTATTACATGCGTGTACCTACTATACTTGTACATATAAACCTTCTCCAAGAATCACTCTATCTACTAAAGAAACCGCAATAAATCCGTTGCACAGTTTTAAAAATCTAAGCGTACATAGAGACAGACAGCGGGAGGCGACTTTGTGTTAGCTCAGAGATCGGTCAATAAATAAAATGCGTGGACTGTATGTGTGTATATGCGTGAATACTTGGTGAACACGACCAATTAAAAAATTGGTCGTGTTCACCAAGTATTTTTTTTAAAATAAACGTGAGATTCGCGACAATTATAGCGATGCCCGATCAAAGTCAAAGTCAAAGTTTCTTTATTTCATCTTTATAAGTGTTATAACATACAGATATACAGTAGAATAACACAGAGCTTGATGACCGTCATTTATGACTTTAAAACAAAAGTAATCGTCTAACGGAATGGTTGAGCTAAGCGTTCGTTACAGGTAGAGCTTGAATAACAGGAGATCAGCCAAGTTCGCTGGTCATAATTTGTTTCTTAGGTCCTGTACACACTATAGTGAATGCGGGTTACTCAGTGTTATTTAACGCAATTCGTTCTGTTCTCGTGGGAATTTCGGGTTAAAATATAGCCTTTGTTTCTGAGGGACAATGTATGTAATATTCCAATGATGTATGTTTTTGAGTATATCCGTAACAGGCATCCAAAAATAAAGCATCCAAGCATAAAAAAGTCTTCTTTATTAGCACATACAGTTACTTTACATATAGTTAGTTAGGCAGTAAATATGTACCCGTGTGCACTAAGCGTACTGACCTTTCAAACCAAACAAATCAGAAATGTTAATAAAAAACACAATGGTAGCTGAGTTTGTGTACACCACGCCTTACCTAACCTGACTTTTTCACTTATGTCAGCTTTTTTCTGTTTTGCAGGTGCGTACGCGGCGGTACGTCAGGCGAGAGACGGCAGGTGGGCTTTGCAAAACTAATTTGAAATAACTCAATATTGTTCACCGGGTATATAGGCGCGAATATAACCAAAGACATGCTCGAGCTTACCTTTGTTATTTTACTCGACAGTCCACTCGTGACCACGACACATGCAACTGCGTCGAAACGTCGAGTAAAATAACAAAGGTAAGCTCGAGCTTGTCTTTAGTTATATTCGCGCCTATATACCCGGTGAACAATATTGAGTTATAATGTCTGTGCGCGTTTCATTAAAAAATGATCTAATTTGAAATAGTTAGCTGATTTGTGGCACTTATCATGTTTTTTGGGTGCTTCATTATTGTTATGGCCAAATTAAAGTACATATCGATAGTCACATTCTTCTGGGGTGCTGATCTTGATACTAAGAGAAATGTTGAGAGCTTGCAATTCTCCGATGAACTAGACTCTTGCCTTTGCAATCTTCCTCCTTGGTTATTGAGAAACTATGTATGTAACTTTGACGGGCCCGTTGGTGTAGTGGTCAGCATGTGTGCCTCTGCTCCGTAGGGTCGTGGGTTCGATTTCCACCGCTGGCAGGTATTTAGGTGATGAGCTTTTAAGTACTTGTTGGATGTGTCTGGGTGTTTTATTTATATATATATAAAAAAAATACTTGGTGAACACGACCAATTAAAAAATTGGTCGTGTTCACCAAGTATTTTTTTTAAAATAAACGTGAGATTTCGCGACAATTATAGCGATGCCCGGATCAAAGTCAAAGTCAAAGTTTCTTTATTTCATCGTTATAAGTGTTATAACATACAGATATACAGTAGAATAACACAGAGCTTGATGACCGTCATTTATGACTTTAAAACAAAAGTAATCGTCCCCGGTTCGGATTAATTTCTTTTACTGGCCAGAAGAACCGGGAAGAAACTGGCATCTTTTCAAATCGCCAAGGCTTACTGATACTTAACATAAATATGACTTAATACTAATTTAGCAAATGCTTGATGGCCATGGTCATAGGTGTGGTGTCGTCAAAGGGTAGACGTAGAGTGCCGAACATGAGCGAATGACGTGAGATGTCAAATTCGCCGCGACCGACGTTCGGAAACCCGCTTGTCTCCTTCTCTTTTATGTATTGACTAAAAGTAATTATGTATGCATGTGCCTAAATAATTCTATGTCATTCTTCTAGTCAAGTAACCTAGTGTGAGATATCCCGCGTTATTATTTTTCCCTAAAGTCATAAATCTGTTCGACATGGATAGCGTCTACGTTGTTCGATACAAGTAACATTCTTCATTCAAGTTATATAATTCACGCCTTTTAATCCATAAGCGAGGTATGCAAGCGCACTTGTTAAAGCAAATGCCCATTGTTCACCAAGCGTATTTAACCCAACGTGACAGGGAGTGAGCCCATCGCTGTTATAGGGTTCACACTTCTTATGGTGTGCGGGTTTGATCACGATGTTGTCCTTCACTGTACGAGCGTTGCATTGCGTACTTAGGCTCTGAAATAGAGTCCCATTGGTACACGTCCATTAGCCGGACTCGAACCTGCGACCTCCCAGTTACATGTCAATTATCCGACCAACTGGACCACAGACGCTCAAGTTCATCCAAGTTCATTCCTGTAATACATTTCTATCGCTTGGCAATGCGATACTACTATCACAACTATTCTTGAAAGTTTCTGCGACAATTTCAGCTCAGCGAGAGATCAAGACGGGACAAGCCATCGCCAAGCTCATGCCCATAATTCCTTCCACACTGGATTAAATTCTGATACCAACTGCACTACCCCTCGTAAAAATGTAATACCTCCCATGTAAAATACCATTCCCCACGAAGCTTAAAACAATTCATACACATAAATAAATAAATAAATATTTTACAACAACACACACATTGCCTTCATCCCATGTTAAGTAGCTAAAGCACTTGTGTTATGGAAATTAGACAACGAGATATATTTACTTAAATACTTTTTTTTTTCTTTTAAATACATACTTATATAAATAAAACACCCAGACACATCCAACAAGTACTTAAAAGCTCATCGCCTAAATACCTGCCAGCGGTGGAAATCGAACCCACGACCCTACGGAGCAGAGGCAGACATGCTGACCACTACACCAACGGGCCCGTCAAAGTTACATACATAGTTTCTCAATAACCAAGGAGGAAGATTGCAAAGGCAAGTTCAGCGGAGAATTGCAAGCTCTCAACTTTTCTCTGAGCATCAAGATCAGCACCCCAGAAGAATGTGACTATCGATATGTACTTTAATTTGGCCATAACAATAATGAAGCACCCAAAAATACATGATAAGTGCCACAAATCAGCTAACTATTTCAAATTAGATCATTTTTTAATGAAACGCGCACAGACATTATAACTCAATATTGTTCACCGGGTATATAGGCGCGAATATAACCAAAGACAAGCTCGAGCTTTCCTTTGTTATTTTACTCGACGTTTCGACGCAGTTGCATGCGTCGTGGTCACGAGTGGACTGGACTGTCGAGTAAAATAACAAAGGTAAGCTCGAGCATGTCTTTGGTTATATTCGCGCCTATATACCCGGTGAACAATATTGAGTTATTTCAAATTAGTTTTGCAAAGCCCACCTGCCGTCTCTCGCCTGACGTACCGCCGCGTACGCACCTGCAAAACAGAAAAAAGCTGACATAAGTGAAAAAGTCAGGTTAGGTAAGGCGTGGTGTACACAAACTCAGCTACCATTGTGTTTTTTATTAACATTTCTGATTTGTTTGGTTTGAAAGGTCAGTACGCTTAGTGCACACGGGTACATATTTACTGCCTAACTAACTATATGTAAAGTAACTGTATGTGCTAATAAAGAAGACTTTTTTATGCTTGGATGCTTTATTTTTGGATGCCTGTTACGGATATACTCAAAAACATACATCATTGGAATATTACATACATTGTCCCTCAGAAACAAAGGCTATATTTTAACCCGAAATTCCCACGAGAACAGAACGAATTGCGTTAAATAACACTGAGTAACCCGCATTCACTATGGTGTGTACAGGACCTAAGAAACAAATTATGACCAGCGAACTTGGCTGATCTCCTGTTATTCAAGCTCTACCTGTAACGAACGCTTAGCTCAACCATTCCGTTAGCCGCCACATTTTTTTTTTGCTGATGTATGCCGGAAAAATACCATTCCTCGTCGCTCGCTGGTCAAACAAACAAGTAAACTTAACTAACTGGGTGTAAAAATCGTGTGGACCCATTATTTTTCAAAGTGAATAAATTGTGTTGGGTTTTCTGCGAGTATGTTTTTGTGCGATTCAGCGAAAATGAGCTTTAGCGACAAAGTTTACCGCTTTAGTAGGGGCCTGAGGGGCGAATTATGTGTACAACGGATAATACTTCTGTTGGACGAATTGAAGAGATTAGTGGACGTCGATAACAGTTTTGAAGTGAAGTGATAACAGAAAAACTGCAATTTGAGTCTGAGAATAACGAGAGTACTAAGTAAGAATTTAATTGGACCCTCAGTAGGTATATATAAAACGGACAGGAAAAAAAACATTTGCACCATCATTATCGCGAAAATACAACGGAAACCTTGTTGTGCAGTTACCGGTGTTGATAGTAATAACTATAATCATGTTAACAATAGGGTGCACATAAGGAACAATAATCGTGACATTTCTTTTTGCAGCTGTGTCTTTCAAAGAAACAGAAAACAAAAATGTCACGTAACCCAAACATTTCTCGCTTCCAAATAAATGAAAATAACCAGCGAACGCCCCTTAAGATAGAGCCCCGAACTCCGGCCAAATCCTTTGTTTCTTCCGGATGAAACCTTTTGTGGCTCTAGTCACGCGAGATGTCCCCCCTTCTTTTGTCATGTTTATGACCCGCAAGACCCAAACGGGGCTCCGTCGGCTCGTTAGGTCAATTTATTACACCCTTAAAAGGGATTTACTAACGACCCACTTTTTGCGTCTGCGGCACGTCGGCAAGCCAACGTCCCGTAGGCAAGCGCAAGTGCCCTAGAGAGTGCTAAAGAGATCATCAGCTCAAATTAAAACGTTTTTACGCGGACGCCGTAGCCTGTTTTGCTCCACCGTTTAGTAGTTTCCCGCTTCCGTTTTTATAATAAACAATGCAGTTAACAACGATGCAGTTACGTGTCTTTGTTACGAAACTTGCAGCGAAGTTAGATGGCAACACCATTACGTTTCGGTTTTGTTTTTGATGTAAGAAGCGTCTACTTCATCGTCACGCAAAAAATACGTTCATTTTATGAAACTTTTTAGCGAGTGACGTTCAATAAAAGTTGTGTCCAATGACTTTGCGCCCGGGCTAAAAACATTTTAAATGTGAAACTTTTAATTGCTCCTCGAGGCCAAATTACTGGTAGGAAATGTAAGGGAAATTTATTTCCATTTTTATAATTAAACTATTATGTCCTATATATTATTAATTATTGTTGGAACTCACTTTTGAATCTATTACTTTATTTTATATATTTTTTCGATATAGTTTGCTCTACCGAAATGTGCCTCTAAATTCCTTTTGCAGTATTTTTTGTTTAAAAAATACAGGCACTTTGTAAAACGTAGGTATTTTCCAATGTTTAGAGAATAAACATTTCGGGTCAGCCGTTCCTTTGACAGTGCCACGTTGCCTCAACGTGCAGGGGACCTCCCGCGGAAATCTGGCAACGCGCCACCTTTGACTGGCACCAAAGAGTTGCTGTCCGCTAACAAGACTGGCACGTAAGGTTAGTTTAAAACTATATTGATGCTCCTAAGGCTTTCTTGTCTCATGTGAACCGTGGAAGACTTTGAGATGGAAGTTGAGACAGGTATTTGGAACGAACGTTGAGTGTTTTCTCTGTCGTCTTCGATTCGAAGTAATAATAGACAGTAACATGCTTACACATACATAACTTTTGAGTTCCGAGATGTTGGGCTTAGAACATCATCGATTAGATATGAACACCTAAGTACTACCGATTACTCTATCTGTTAAGATTGAATATGCTTTAATTAGGTTACTTAGCAGAAATCACTATGAGTGATAGGGTCGTCTGTAGCAATCTTTTCGTGATTAATTTTACATCTGTAACGTAGAGTGCAATAAAAAGCGGAAAGCAAATATAAATATTGTGACACGAGAGTTATATATTCAGTGTTCTGTGTATGCACCGACATGCGGGCTTTTATTGCTTTTAGGTGGTTATTCCTCATCAATTAAGCTCTCCCAAGGTTACAAAATTTATTGTTATCAAATTAATTCTCATTGGCTTAATTGTGCTTACATTTTGACTTTGGCTAATCTATAACTTATAATATAACTAAGTATATAAGTGTTTTTATCGGCTGTATGTTTTCAAAATAGAGTTTAACTTGATTGTTATTTTATATAATACCAAGTGCTTGGTTTTAATAAGTCCTAAGCGCCACAGATATTTTACACTACAGTACTAAATAACTAATAATATTACTGAAGGGATTTAACTTATTAATATTATTATTCCTTTTTTTTGCACCTCGTGGCTACCTAAGTGCCTCAGGCGGCGACCACTGTAGGTGGCTTATGAGCCAGAGTTACATTTTACAGTCAATACAAATAGAATTTTTAATTAAAAAAATATTGGAGCTCGGTAAATGAAACTGGCAAAAACCTACTGGCAGACTGGTTGTAATGAATGAAAATGAAAAACGTATAATAAACTACTGCAGCGGTTGTTAAAGTACTACATAATTTTGATAGTTTATTTAAACTATGTCTTTAGCTTCTACTAATTGGATATATGCCAATGATGGTCCCATGATAAGGACAGGGATCTGATAGTAGTATTCCAGAGAAATTGAGACTAACACTGGTTCGTCGGCGAGCGGTCCAAAACAGGAGGTTTTGGTATTACCGTAGGTAACCCTGGTTTTGTACCCCTGGGGACCCCCACAGTACACACACCACCCAAAAATTGGAACAAAAGCGCCATTCGTATTAGTGACACTAAACCAAATGGGAACAGTACGTTCTTTTTCGTGGACACGTCCCGCTTGTCGACTAGATAATAATAAATCTTGCATTTTTAGTTCATTTTTGGTGTCCCTGAAAGTGTTAAGTAATGCATAATCTAGGCGTGAAGGTATCTTTTTAACGTCCATATACCTATTCTACGTAAAGCCTTTCCCGTGAAGGACATTATCTTGAGAAAACCCGCATACGTTGTGGTTCGTTTACCGCATATCATGTCGGATTGCCAACGCGTGTGGGACGACTACCGTAGTGCGTATAACAATTTATTCCAGAGTATTTTAAAGTACTATAACACGATGAAGGATGAAGTAATTATCTACACTTTTTACATTTTTATCCCATGTGTATGAACAACATACCGACGGAAAAAAAACATTCGTATACTAACGGCCTCATATAGGGGTGGGTGCGTAGCAGTGGTGTGCACTGGCTTTTACGACAAGATAGGCAGTAATCCCCAAGGATTGACACCTATGTATAAGAAACTTGTCTTCACGAAATACAGGTAAAAACAAGTACAGGTGTATATGATACTCACCCACTAAACACAGGACCTTAACTACCATTAGCTAGCCTATGTGGTGAGTACAACAAAAAAGGGTCTAGCAATAACTCTATTATTAGGTTGGGTAACCAAAATACTAAGGTAGGCAGTGTATTTTTGCCTATATGGTGTGCACGCCACTGGTGCGTAACGGATCAGGAGTTAACGAGGTTTACCAGCTATGTGACCTTGAATCACCACAAGCATAGCTTTTACGATGAAGTATTGATGGACTCGTTACGGTACTTACGCATATAAAATACTAGCTGTTCCCGCGACTCCGTTCGTCCGGAATATTGTCTTCGAGTAACAGTTTTATTAATTAGGGCGAATTATTTTACAAATATGATACATACTCTGTTTGAAATTTTGTAAATAATTCTCCGTTTTTGGCACTAACACAAATTGTGTAGGTAGGCAAAGCTTCAAATGCATGTCAAATTTTAAGTAATTTTCCAGCTAACTCCCGTTCCCATGGGAATTTTGGAATATCGCGTTGCAAGCTTTACGTTGATTAAGGTGCCTGCATACCAATTAATAAATTATTTAAATACCATTCGATCATCTATCTTACGTAGTTTATTTCTTTTCGTACAAAAGTTTTTTCTTGCTCCCTCCCGAACTCCCTTTTCCGTGGGAATTTTCCTATAACCTGTTGTAACTAAATTTTAAATGTACCAAGGTATCTGCTACCCAAATTCAAATCCAAAATTCAAGCATTTAACTTGAGCCGCTTAAATTTTTCAAACCAAATTTTTTTTCCGTTTATTCCCGTTCCCGTGGGAATTTCGGGAATTCCTTTCTTAGTGCATCCCTGCGATACCTAAGCTATGTCCTTTCCAAATTTTAAGTACCTAAGTTTAGCCGTTTGGGCTGTGCGTTGATATATCAGTCAGTCAGTCAGCTTTTCCTTTTATATATTTAGAAGATACGTAAGTACCAATATATCGTCAGATTTCCATAACAGTCGGGATCTAATGTGTGGATGTTGCTGTAAAATATTCATTTATATTTTTTTTCTGCAGTCTAGTAACGTTTACAGGGCTAGATCAGTTATTTTAAAGGCTCAGTATGGTTCAGCCCCGAAGCCTTTTGAAACAATTTGTTCTAAGCGTTGATCGGGCAACGCACAAACTGAAAATGTACGCCAGTGCACCGCCCCACCTATGCTGAAGAAAGTAGGTACATAAGAATGGCGCCGACATAAACTGCGGCCACACTACACTACAAAATACAGCATGCTACGGCAGACCTGGACTATTAAAATTGCAAATTAAAATAAAACCCCGATTTTAAATGTGCGTGTCTTGCCCTATCATTTGACACTCCATTTGAACATATATATTTGTATAGAGTCGACTTTTTTTCCCACTTTCAACCCTCATAACTTTCTAACAAGATATCCAATTTTCATTCAATAAACAGATTCTAAATGTACGTGTTCTGCTCTTTCATTTGATACCCACTTGAACGTGTCCAAAGTAAAATTTTTCATTCCCATTTTCAACTCCCATAACCTTTGACTGGATGAACAGATATCGATCAAACATAGCTAAGAACACGCTTGATCAAATCAGCTTTCAAACAAAGAAAACCGCATTAAAAACGGGTCATTCGTTTAGAAGCTACGATGCCACAGACAGACACACAGATATATCCGTCTTTTGGGTCGCGGGTTAAAAAATATGCATCTGTGAACTAGAAACTATGATGTAAGGTATAAGCGAAGCGTATGGGATAAGTTAACGGGACGTCTGCTAGCCAATAAATATCCGAAATGGCAGTGACTTGCCGCTTACTTAATGGTCCCCCATAAGTCGGCGAATGCCTCGGACGGCAACATCGTTGATTATCTATAATGAACCCGTGTTATGTTGGTTTGTAGACCGTAGAGGATGGGGCGAGTTCAGAGTTAACTAGGTCCGTCGTCTATTTTTTTATTTTATTTTATTTTTGTTTATTTGGGAAACATACAGAATCAATGAAAATAATTTAGATAACACTTAGATATTTTACATATTCCAAAACAATTTCCGCTTATAGATTATGTTTTCATTGGTACTCGTGATCAGACACCACAACATTAAGTTGAATTAAAGATTATAATGATTTACACACACAAAATTTTAACTATTTACTATTAATCAAGAAAAAATAAAAAACTTTGATAAGAGTTAATGTAGACATAGATAAGTGGGTGGTACTATCGGGGTGTGGTAGTTATCATTGATAGCTATCTCGTCTTAAGAAATAATAGGCGTGACTCGTAACATTGACTGTGTTACAAGCAGATTATACCAATTACAAGCTATGTTTTATTTAGCTGTATGAACTGTGTTATTGTTCATCATAAGCCTACTGCTGGACGAGGGACTCTCCCAAGTGAAATGCCAATAATTCGAGTTTACAATATTAGTAAAAGTCCAGTAGGTATTTTACCTTTCGTACAAATGTTTAACAGTTTGAGAATATTTGATTTTATTAGTGCGGTTAATTAATACCTTTGAGTAAATCCTGTATGTAGTCCAATACAGGATTAAATTAACAATTTACATAAAGCAATATATTTACAATAACTTCATGAAATTTCATGAAATTTGGATTTCCGTTAGGGCGTGGGTGTTTATATTAAACGTTACATATGCGCAGTTTTACCCGGTGGTTTGTACCGTTTATTCCGTTCCCGTGGGAATATTTGACAATATCCGTTTAGTACTTTAACCGAGAAGAGGTAACTCAAATATCACAAATAACAAATATTGCTTTAATACCATGAGTGGGATATTAAACGTTTAATACTGCGTAATTAACATCAGCCTTACCATACCTTCGTTGTTTGCTCGACGCAATATCCACGGTATAACTTTTAATATATTGTCAGTGCGCGTTTCTTTAGAAAAATATTAAACGTTACCTATTATTTAAATGTAAATGGATGCATATGGCACATTCTCTAAAAAACTGTCATAACACAAAAAAATCCAGTTTTTATCCAATAATACAAAAAGGCGCATTTTTTTCTTTTTAATCTACAAAAACGCCATATTCGTAATTCAAAAAATCGCGGCTAGAGGGCACTTGTGACTGTTTGATTCTGAGCGACTTTGAACCGGGAAATAAATAACGTAAAATTGTGTTTTCTCAAAATCGCTTTTTTATGTTATGACAGTTTTTGAGAGGATGTGCGAAATCTTTATATGTACATATCTAAAAATAAATAATACACTTCACGCCTTGTAATCCCAAAGCGGGTTAGGCAGAGGCACTTGCTACAGCTAAACGCGTGGGTTAAATTAACCACGGTTCGCCAAGCGAATTTAACCCGACGTGACATGTGGTGAGCCCATCGCCGTTATAGGATCTACACACCTTGTGGTGTGCGGGTTTTATCACGATGTTGTCCTTCACCGTACGAGCGATGTGTTGCGTACATAGGCTCTGAAAAAGAGTCCCATTGGTACACGTCCAGTAGCCGGAATCGAACCCGCGACCTCCCGGTTACAAGTCAAGTATACGACCAACTGGGCCACAGACGCTGTCACACTCCATATATATTAAACTAGTGGGCGCCCCGCGATTTCATTCGCGTAGTTTAGTAGTGCCTGCTATCCTAATTTCAAGCGTCTAATTTGAGCGGATTAGATTTTTCATACAAAATATTGTCCCGTTAATTCCCGTTCATGTGGGAATTTCTGGAATTCCTTTCTTAGTGCTCCCCTACGGTACCTAAGCTTCACCCGTTTCAAATTTCAAATGCCTACGTTTAGCCCTTTGGGCTGTGCGTTGATATGTCAGTCAGTCAGCTTTTCCTTTAATATATTTAGACTAGCTGACCCGGCAAACGTTGTTTTGCTAATATACATTATTATCAGTGTTCATCTGATATTATATGCATGTATTATACATATACACCTTCCTTACGAATCACTCTATCTATTAAAGAAAACCGCATCAAAATACGTTGCGTAGTTACGTACGGACAGACAGCGGGAAGCGACTTCGCTTTATACTATGGAATGATATGTCTATTTGTTTTTTTATCGCTATGAACAAGCAACAACACTAACAAAACAAGTCTATGTGTTTAAACGCATACATATAATTATCCTCGTGTCGCTGGCGCCCATTGTCCGCAGAATAAGTACCGGGTATCCTATTTAGGGGTCAGGGGAATATGTTTATATGAAACTAGCTTTCCGCCCGCGGCTTCGCCTGCGTGGACTTCGGTTATATTGCGGTATAAAGGAATATTTTTGTTTTCCCTCGGGAATATTATTTTTTTCCGGAATAAAAAGTACTCTAATATTTAAACCGGACTTCTTACTATACGTCTGCAAAATTTCAAAGCATTCGGTTCAGTAGTTATGGCGTGAAAGCGGAAGAAACAAATAAACAAACAAACTCACTTTCCCATTTATAATATTAGTAAGATGTCTTGGAACATTGTAACATTATTAATTACCTACCTACATAATACACAGGACGGCGCTTACACGAGCCGAATATTCTAGTGTACCTACATTATTTAGACCTATTTAACTTAGTCTAATGTGGTCCGGATATTACAAAGCTCGTGGTTTCGGAATAAATTGACTTTAAAGTTATGACCCATAATCAATGAACTAACATTGCGATGTCAACGAAATGTCAGCGAAGAGCTTTTTGAAAAGAAAGGAACGTCCATTGTTTGTGTGGTATATTTTGTTAGGTTCCTTAAGGCCCTTTTTATAAATCGGTAATGGAACGGACTTTGAAGGTCTATCACTGCCAGGGTCCTAAGTCTAGTAGTTGCATCGCTCTGGCATAGTAGCGGCAAACGATGTGCATTGCTGATTTCCTTACTTTCATTTCACTGTTGTTGTTGTTGTGTTCCTATGCCACCCCAGAGGTGCAGATGGCCTTGACAAGATCACGCCACCCCTTCCTGTCCTCAGCAACGCTCCGGGGGCCTCGCTCCAGCTCACTGCTGCGGCACGCAGTTCACTCTCGACGGTTCGGCGCCATGACTGAACGGGACGGCCTCTGGCTCTCTTGCCGCTTGCTTTTCACTTGCATTTCACTGGGGTCCTTAGAATAACAGCGATGCACATCGTTTTTCGCCATCATGCCAGAGCGATGCAACTAGCTGAGACCCCAGGATATGAATTGTGAAAACTGAAAATGTCTAATCTCAAACATAGGATAACTGCACACAACTAAAGTGTCTAGGGATCAAGATCATTTTTAGCTCTAAAGAAATATAATTTATTTAAATCAAATCTAATCTTCTGGATTGGTCTCCTAACTAATTCCCCATGCCTGTGTCAATGACTTATCACCACATTTTGAATGAATTCAGTTTTTGTAAAATACCTATATTCTTGATTGCAATCTTCTAAAATGTACTTGATACCTAGACACTTTTGATGTGTGTACATTGGAGAAACGTCTAATTTTGTCCGATTTTAAAAGATGGTTATACTTGTTAGAAAAAGACAGCATGAGAGTTTTAGATAATAGTACCTAAACTTTATCCGCGGACATGTGCCAACCTAATGTGACCATAACTCTCATGCTGTATTCTCGAATTTACAGTTTGTTAAAAAAGCAACAACATCTTTTAAAATCTGACAAACACATCCGCGGACATGTGCTACGTTGTGATAATTAAGGTCACATTAGAATGACCATAATTAGGCACATGTCCGCGAATGTGTGGATAAGTGGCTGGTCCATTAGGATTCTCTTACATCCCTTTTGTCTTTATATTATACAAGAATATAGGTACAATGCGTGCGAATTCGATTGAAAACATCCTTCATTAATTGTGAAACTGTCAAAGATGGTTGAATGTAGAAAAGCGAAAGGAATCTACAAGATCGTGGTAGAAGGTCGTTCGGGTGAGGGTCGACTTTGAAGGATATTCATAGAGACCACATTTGCGACGTCCTTAAGGAGTAGGTACCCGAAATCGGCGAGCACGTATGAAGAGATGGCACGGACAAGTGGAGTTTCATGATATCTGCCTAAGCTTTTAGGAAAAGGGGTAAATGAGATATATGAAAATTATAAAATAAATACACTTCAGGCCTTTTAATCCCAAAGCGGGGTAGGCAGAGGCACTTGCTTAATAAGCAAATGCCCACGGTTAACCAAGCGTATTTAACCCAACGTGACAGGGGGTGAGCCCATCGCCGTTATAGGGTTCACACACCTTGTGGTTTGCGGGTTCCATTACGATGTTGTCCTTCACCGTACGAGAGTTGCGTTGCATACATAGGCTCTGAAAAAGAGTCCCATTGGTACACGTCCAGTAGCCGGACTCAAACCCGCGACCTCCCAGTTACAAGTCAAGTATCCGACGAACTGGACCACAGACGCTCATATATGAAAATTCGTTTCAATGAAATTCGCCCGAACATTTTACAACTTACCCAATGTGGCATGA
>SJJU01010321.1:0-13828 GCA_012932125.1 Conopomorpha cramerella | reverse complement strand
AACTTACACTATTAAATTTATTATGTGACACTGTCATTCGTCTACGAAATCTTCATTTACCAAGCCATCTGTATCATTCACTGACTGTACCGGCCCCAGCTAACGATCTGTCGACCGTTGCTCCATTCTATGAATATGGATGCATCTAATAAACCTATTGAAATGAGCCGGACCAAGTGGCGAGGAGTTTGATGGATTCTATCTAATGGTGACTTTTGTGAGTTGGTCTTCTCGGGAGATCCTAGTCAATCAGCATTTATCAGATCCTGCTAGGTACCGAAAGTGGTTATTTGTTTCATTACTACCTGATGGTGGTATGTATCTTTGGTACGATGTACCTCGGTGGTGTTACCCGCGGTTTAGGATTTTCGGCTAAAATTAAGGAAGTTTCATAAAAAATATTCAGTATATTTCGCGTGCAAGAGTCAAACATTGTATTAATCTATTCTTCCAACACACACTTTCGACTTTAAAATATATATTACTAAGATCTCAGATCAAACCTAACTAGACTTGCAAGCCGCGTAGTCCCTTCAGTCCGACTCTTTTCCACCAAATTCTCCATTTCGGATCCTACCTGTAATTTTTATTAGCCAAATGACACTTTAGATCCTGCTACGCAAAAGGTACAGATAATATTGTCCCTTACTCTTTCACTCCGACATTTTATTCATGTTGTTGTCTAGTTTTATTTACACTGCAGTTTTAGATTGCAAGTCTACTTGTTTTTGGTATAAAATTAAGTGTTCAACAGCAGAAAGCCAGAAAAGGAATAATTTGACACTTGAAAAATAAAATGTAAATCTCGGATCGACTTCATTTCTTATACTGGCCAGAAGAAATGAAAAACAAATTAGATATTATTTCTGTAATAGCTGAAGAATTCTGACTAATATGTATTACAATCAGGAACGAGTGAGTGTATGGAATCTACTCTACAAAATGACCACAGCAGTAGGTACTTAGACGTACAAACAAACCAAACGTGCATTTAAGTGCTTTAGGGAGCCTTCGGGCAAGGTGGACTGATGATTTATGCTCAAAATAGGTGGCAGAAGCTGGGATGCGAAAAGCCGAAAACAGATCACAGTGGCGTGAAATTGGAGAGTCATATGGACACATATGGCCTGATTACGATGTATTTTTTACAAAAATAAATAATGCGTATTTGCAAAACAACGTTTGCCAGGCCAGCTAGTATGAAATAAAAGTGACAAACAGACTTTTATATTTTATTTGATATTTACTGAAATGAAAATACAGAAACGATAGTTTATTTTATTTAAAATCTTTATTGCACAATAATACAATTGGCGGACTTAATGCTAATGCATACCAGTCAACCCAAGTTGTGGTAAAAAGTGATGTGTACAGAAGAGGAGTAGAATAATTAAACAAAAAAATCTAAGAATTAAAATACAATAATTAAACTACATACGTCACATACCTAAAATAATCATACACAATACAAAAAAGACACATACATAAACAACACTTACATTAAACGACATAATTATATATTAATTTTAATAGTTTATGAAAAAAAATACAATACTTAACCTCAAATTCTTACGGGAACGAAAGGAACAGGTTGCGCCGTGAGTCACACACAGGACACAGCTAGTAATAATATTCGCAACGCCGATCAGTACACACCTTTATATTGTAAGGGCACGACACACGAACAAGCGAGCCATTAATTTTTGTCATTTAGAGTGTGTTGCGCTCACCCTCTCCTCTCACGAGACCACTTGAATGTTAGTAATTGATACAATGTCAATGTACTTGCTGTTTCGTGTTTCCAATTTGTCGTAATGAAACTGTTTCTAAACAATGTTCTGTGCCGTATTGTAGGTGCTGTAAGGGTCAGATTTATAAAGCAAACTTAAAGGATCAAGGATCTTCGACATACTGTGTTTGTGTGTTAATTTGTAAAAGAAAGTACATAGAAGAGTTCGTGTTAGCATTATATTTATTAAAGTACTTTAAAAAAGGAATCTTCGAATTCGGCCGTACATATATTCTTATTTTATGTTCGTTCGAATAATGTCGTTTATGGACGATTTTTATATATTTTTTTATGCGAAATTTGACTTTGTTATTCGATCGAATAAGCAACATTTTGCAAGAGTTCGCCTTGCAACCCTAACCCTTGGAATCAGAGAATGCTTTGTGCCTCATCCAAATCCCAACTGTCAGACTAAAAGTGACTGAGGAGGCATCATGCTTCCAAAGGTTCTGTCCATTTAATTAGGGATTATGAACATGAGTTTATGTACGTATGGGTAACTTTGGTTTAACATGTTCAATACCAAAAAACAAAAAAAAAATACCTCTTCATAAAAAATGTACAGTCGGCTGATCGACTTTGTATGAAAAGTTTAAAATTATTTTTCTTGGCGTCTGTGGTCCAGTTAAAAAGCATCTGTGCTCCAGTTGGTTGGATACTTGACTTGTAACCGGGAGGTCGCGGGTTAGAGTCCGACTACTGGACGCTTACCAATGGGACTCTTTTTCAGAGCCTATGTACGCAACGCAACGCTCGTACGGTGTATAGTAAGGACGACATCGTGATAAAACCCGCACACTACAACGTGTGTGAACCCTATAACGGCGATGTGCTCACCCCCAGTCACGTTGGGTTAAATACGCTTGGTGAAACGTGGGCATTTGCTTATTAAGCAAGTGCCTCTGCCTACCCTGCTTTGGGATTAAAAGGCGTGAAGTGTAATATATATACATTATTTTTCTTTGGATATTGACACCCATCAAAAGTCAATCCTAAGATACTTGTATATCCTACTAATATTATAAATGCGAAAGTTTGGATGGATGTATGGATGGATATTTGTCCTTCTTTCACGGATTTTCATGAAACTTGCCAGCATTGTAGCTTATAATCTAAAATAACATATAGGCTGTAAATTTTGGGGATATGTTTCGAATTATTTATGTTTTAGTATAAAAATTAAGGTTTGGATTTGTTTTAGACTAAAACATAACTTGGCGGAACGAAGTTCGCCTGGTCCGCTAGTTGTAATAAATTGTATTGTAAATGTTATGTGTTTAATGTTATGTTATTAATAGGTATGGAAAATTTTATTTCATAAACCATTCGTGGCATCGTAGCCTTTGTTTGTGTACTGAAAGGAATATAGCGTGTATGTATACTTTAGTATAACTAATGAAATATATGTTTTATTACAGGTATGAGAAACAACTGCTAAAGATACGTAAAGTACTTATTTATTTTTAATTAATTATTTTTTAAGTGATGCTTTAGTTGTTGTTCATCAACTTTTCACTATCATAGAATTGATGACTCTAAACTATGGTGGATTGAAATATTTTACACTTGAGTTAAATTTACATTATCTTGTATTTTATAAAGACGAGAGAGGATGAAATAAATTTAAATTATTAATTTTATACTCATAATACATGTAGGTTAGGCACGTCTTCTCTCCAAAAGTTAACATTAAAAAATCTCTAGCGTATTTTGTTCCAACGGATATTTTTACTTAATTGGATTTTTCTTGGGAATATTCTTTTACACACCGCTTGGGTTCATAGAGAAGGTCAGAGAGTCGAGCTAATATTCCTGCACAGGACGTCGATTCATTTTCCCAGCGCAATTACAGCTAGTCAACACACGGTCTCGCCTTTACTTACCTTCATAATATCGTGTGGCAAATATTGTTAAGTGCAGTGCACAATGACAACACAGAATTGCTTTCGATTGTTCACTACACATACGGATGAAAGTTTAATACTATTATTTATGCTGAGAAATGTGGATACTTAGTCGAGTACCTGCACTCAGTCTAAGCTCGTTTTTATTGAGGATTGAAAACGGATTAATTCAATGCAATATACCTATGACAAAAACATGTTGTGTTTCGTTGAGCGTTTGAAAATAGACTGTAAACAGGCAAGGTCAAAAAACTACATAATGCATGGTTCATAGTATTTACCAAACAGAAAACACTGAATATTTTCCTCCCCGCGGTGTTCAGGGTGGAATGTCAGAAAAAAACGAGCACTACGGGCGAAATAAAAAAAAAGTTCACTTTTGAACGACGTCACCGTGGTCGATGAGGCGACTTAACTAATATCCGGAGTGCAAAACGATTTTTTATACGAGCTGTCTAGTCACCAATATAAATTTGCCTATGTGAGCCCTAATCGTTAAGCCCTTTGCGTAATAGTGAAATAGGCAGGCAACATGCCTCTAACGGTTCTGTTTACACCAATAGGAACTGTGGACTAATATAATGATAGTAATCATAAGTATTTAAAGGCGCTGTCCAATGCGTAGGGAATGATAGAACTGCATGTTATTAAATATACGTTTGAGCAGCAGCAATGTGCATACAGCCTTACACAGCCCCGATGTGATGGGGAATTGACATAACGCAATTTAGGGGAGCCCTTGCCTGGGGGCGGGTGTAATCGAATCTGTGATATAATTAATATTCCAAGGTCGTCCTGTAAGTGCTTCGGCGTGGGTAGTAAGCTGATGAAATTTATGTTCTCAGGCCGAAGTCTTCTATTGCAGTGGTAGATACGCACCTAATGTACGGTCGATCAAGAAAGTTTTCCACCCTAAGGATGTAATTCATTAAACAGGGTTTTTTTATCTTGGGCTTCCTAAAGCTTTAAACACAACGTTCCACTTTCCAGTGGTATGGATAGAATCTCGGGAGAGGTGAAGTCTACTCGGTAGTGTTAGACACTGGCGATTATCGCTTAGTGGACACATTATGAGTGTTTCCCAGGACATTTCTAATCCATAGTAGGTCATCTGGCTAAACGAGCAAAACCCTATACAGTTTTGGCTGAACGCCCTTTTAATTTTTTTTTTCATTACGTAATTTATCCATTCACGTATATTAAAAAAACTACTGAGATGCACTTTTCGTTAAAGCATACATACGAACGAAACAAATTCTGACGGCTCTTTCCTCGAAACTCGTCAAGGAAAGTATTGTCGGGGTGTTCTCACCAGACCTTATCTGCCATGTGCTGATGTCATTGGACAATCAGACAGGTTTCGAGTCCCAATGCAAGCTATTTTTATTTAAATTACAGGCTCTAGCACGATGTTTTACTTATCCCTGTGAGCGTTGCGTAGCGAACCTAGGCTCTGATAGAGTCCCATTACCACCCACCACTCCCGATCGCAAGTCCAAGTACCCGATAGCTAGGCTACACCCGCTGTATGAAAGTTTATATGTGTACATAAGTACTTATGTAAGCAGGGCAGCATTAAACGACACCCGGCCAGCTGAAATTGTTGTGACCTCGCACGTAACCCGATATTAATTAACTTCCACCCTCATTTTGTCGCGTTATGACGAGGTCAGGCACCTACGTATGACCACTAACTCCTATAACGGCCTCCTTTATAAATATTCTCCCTATTCCCGGAACTGGGTATCTTCCTCCGGGGCTGAGGAGTCATTACAATGTATGAAAAGTGACTAAGGAAAATATACGTACTTACAAACTTTGCTCAGATTTTTTGCCATGTTTTCCGATGCGTAATTTCAAGCATTTTAGATTTTATCTCCTTTTGACAGAGTTGAGTTTCATTTGCACGCGGTGTTCTTCACTGATTTGGTCCATTTCGTAAAATATAATTCCGTTGGACGTGTTGCTTGACACGTGCCAGCACTTGGGGTGGGATTTATTACAGGTCTGTGACATCGACACGCAATTTTTATGTCGGTATTTGTCATGTTTTTGTAAATGAAAAGGACAGACATACGTACGCAGTAGATATAATATAAAATAGTACACTTTACTTTGTGCTTTAATTTTACAAGGATATTTCGTTTTTATGGATTAGTTGGTACCAATTGGTATATTTGTCAAATACTTCTTTTTATTTTTTATCAAAGAATCCTTTGGCAGCTATGTACTGTGAGATTTGGAACCTCTACATATTAGTTATTTAAAACACTTGTCTCGTTTTTTAAAGCACAATGAAAAAGAAATCTATGTTTAAAATGGTTGTTACGTTAAGTTGTGGAATAGATTCCTTTATAAGGATTTACTAATCAATGGGTCTAAATATTCCGAACATAAACCAAGATCAACATTAGTCAAAGTTGTATAAGAAACACTGTATATATCCAGTTCCATTAGACCTGTAATACATACATACCTTTGCATAATAGCCAGCGCGTTTCTTAGTAAAATGGTTATACAAATAGTCGAGTGACTGTAGAGTAGTTCTCTACAGGAAGCCATTACAATTGAAAATATCTTTGGAATGAAAGAACTGTAATTTTGGTTTCATTATTTTCTAGGCTTTTGATACTTGAATTCGAACTCCGCAAAAGCTCAACCGGTTTTTATAAAATGTACTTTGAGGGCACATCGTAAAGTAATTTTCCACCCTGCTACGCCCACCCTCTTATATTTATCGCCAGCCAGAAACACTTCTGCCAGGTCAGTTAATTTTAGAATAATAATGTATTCTTCTAAAGTTATAATTTATCAACCCCTCAATTTCCATATCTACTTTAAGACTAACACCTTTAGGTCTGTTTTATTATTTGCTGATAAAGTTTTAGACAGACTATCTTGTAGATATCTATTAAGTAGTATTTTTGTTTGTTCTTGATTGCCTCTCTGGCAGCTAAATTTGTCGATAACAGCAACGTGGTGAAACAGGGCCTAAGTGAAAAATAACGTAGCCTATGAAGATCTACTAATTTCGTGACAGTTCGGGAAAGTTCGTAAAGTTCTAGTGGACCGCCGCCGTGTTGACGACCTTGAGGTTTTCTAAGAGTTATTCGCATTATTCCCTAAGGGTTATTCGCATTTCGAAGTCGCAGGAAGGTGCCGTTTTCGTGAGTGACACGACGGTGCAGTCATAACGGAGCGTTTCCGGTTTTTGTTTTATTAATTGTCTGGATTATCAACATTGTCTAGAGTTTGACGTGACTAGCTTGAGGCTCTGGAGGCAATAGAGAGGCGTGCTAGAAGGCTCTTATAGGTGACGAAAGGCTGTTTGATGCTTGGCTATAAAGTCTAGAGTATCGCCGCAAGGTTGCGAGCCTGTCTCTCTGTCTCCTGTCGGGTGCATTTCGGAGAGTGTGCTATGGAGTTGCATAGCCTAATACCCCCATCGCGCATTTACAATAGGACAACCAGGAGAATGGCAAAACGTCATCCATACTAGGTGGATATTTTTACGCGAACCAAACGTTTTGCGTCTACTTTCATAGTGTGAACCGCCAGGAAGTGGAATGACTTGCCGGAGTCTGTGTTTCCTGCGCAGTACAGTCTGAAGGTCTTCAAGTCGCGGGTGAATAGGTACCTAATGAACAAGTGTGCCCCATCATAGACCACATGGTTGCTTAATATCAGGCAGTATGGTGGTAAAAAAAGGATACCTCATTATTTTTAAGCTCGGCACAGCGTTATAAATAAAATATAGGTACTAGTAACATTAGGCTTTTAGGAGGTGTTTTATCATAAAAGATACAAAGTGATAGACTGTGCCGCGATTTAAGTCTTGTCACGCAATTTGAGCCCTCACTGTTACGGCCTTAGATTATGTTGCGTGAGAAAAAATAATTACATTCTGGATAAACAGGAGCTGCTTTCGTGATCTTATTTATTTCTTTATTTTTTCCTCGTAGGTACATTTTATTTAGGTTTCGTTTTTCTTTGTGTTTAACTGCTGAACAAAGACTCCACAAGGTTTCTACTGTTCAGGGCCTTTTTCGAACATCATAAGTTCTTGAATAACATCGTTATTCATAACTTTATATATATATAAATCTATACTATAATTATTGTTGGCAGTTAATTTTATCCTTTGTATCTTCTGTTTGAAACAAATACGAACCAAGATGAGTTTAAAAAAATCTGTCTGTCAATGATATAAAGAGTGGGAAACGAAAGAGATGCAACTACGTTAGTCTTTAGTCTTCGGTCTCGTTTTGTTGTAGGGATTTTTAAAATAAATTATTCATGTAATTGTTTTCCATTACACAATAATATTCATTGCTGCGCTGTTGTATACTGTATATATTCTATAGTAGCTGCCCCGGCAAACATTTGTTTTGCCATAGGAAGTCGCCTTTGTACCCCGTGAATTGGATGAAATACACCTTTTAAACCTTCCCTGGACTTCCACGAATAATTAAAGACAAAATTTTTCTAAGTAGGTCCAGCCGTTCTCGAGTTTTGGCGAGACTAAATTGACTTAAATACAAGCTTATTTAAAAAAAAACAACTGTACTGCTGGGGCTATACCAAAGTTATTGTTTTTAGTATTTGGTCCTGTTACAGGGCCCATCTTGTATATATAACAACTAACTACAATTATTGTACATACGAGCTATACACGCCTTATATGGTGTGGTGACAAAAGAGCCCTTTTGTGTGAGATACGAAAATACGTATCTTTTCCACGAACTTTCATTCGACTAGTAAACTGATATTGGACAGACTTTTCGAAAGATAATATTCGGTGAAACCATTACGGCTCTTTCACACAGTAAATGTCAAGGTATACATAATAGAAACACATAGTATAGTTTCATACCCAACTACAATGTACGTAGAAACGTATGACAAGGTTTGTAACGCTTTATGTTATAAAAATAAATAATATTGGCCAAGTGTGTCGGCGAGTCCGGAAGAAGAGTTCCGTAACATTATTCATAAAAACGGCAAATAATCATGAATATGGAGTTTCTTTTTAATCTACTTTAAAAATAAATATTTAATCAAATTAATATAGGATACCATAGGATCTGATGGCAGAAAGGGAAAAAAAAATAATAAAAATAAGACGGTAGCAATACTGGATAAATTGGACTAAAACGTTTTGATACTTTAGGGTCCACCAACAAAAACAATTCCTTGAAATTTCAGTTGACATTTTTTGTTGCCATATAAAAATCGCCATTTATGAAACTTTTTTTGCCATCAGATCCTGGTAGACCTATAATAAGTATTCTTGACTCCATATTCTGTGAATATTTGTAAAGTTTACTTTTAGTAGTCGTTATCAATATCGAGCCAAAACGTAAAACTAAAATTATGTGATTTAAATATTTATTTAAAAATAAAAATAAATAAGTACACTTTACGCCTTTTAATCCCAAAGCGGGGTAGGCAGAGGCACTTGCTTAATAAGCAAATGCCCACGGTTCACCAAGCGTAGGCTCTGCAAAATAGTCCCATTGGTACACGTCCAGTAGCTGGACTCGAATCAGCGACCTCCCGGTTAAAGTCAAGTATCCTACAGGTGCATCAGAAAATAGAAAGGTGAACATTTCAATCGTCTATCTGTTCATGAGATACATTCTCGTGACATATGGACTGGCATATGGCCAGCGGAGTCTTAAAAGTGTCCAATTATACAATTTTGAAAAAAAAAAGGATGTTACATATTTTTATGTACAATGATTCTTATTTTTATATTAATTTAGAGGTTTCTTAAACTGCATTATATCAGATGTAGATAGACAGTTTTATAGTTACTAAAATTTAATAAACAATGACAAAAACATGACCTCAAACAATAAAAAAAACGCCTACTTGACCTGGTGACATCATCATATAGTAAAAGGCAAGTCATCACTACCGGCCTAAATGTGTAAAAAAAAATTGAAATGAAAAAAAATGTTACCTAAAATACTTATTGAATACGGCATCGTTAAGAAGACAATGACTAGTCTAGTTAAAAAAAAAATGGAGTGTCAATAACTTCTCCACACGTTCATTAGTCCTAGTCAATCCGCAACCTTCGGAACAGAACCCGTGGAGGTTATTGCTCCTACAGTATTTTTTTTTGCAAACTAGTGGATGCCCCGCGATTTTTGTATGTTGAGTTTTTTACATGGAGTTTTAGTAAAGAAGTAAATCTTTCCTTTTTATGGTATTAATATGTGTGTATAAATAAGCAAAGTATTTGACCTGCAGCTTCCTGGTGTTATGCAGCAATATGGTCTACGATGAAGCACGCTTGCGTATTATATACCTGTTCACCCGTGACTTGAAGGTATTCAGACGGTACTGCACAGGAAAAACAGCCTCCGGCAAGTCATTCCATAATCTGGCGGATCGCACTATAAAAAGTTAAGCTTGGTAAGTCAAAGTGGAAATATGCTTTTCGGGTTCCGTACTGATTAATTATTTTGTTAATTAGAAAATATATCTTAATATTTCGTTAGACGACTAGTTCAACAAGTAAACGTAATGTCGCGATTGTTAACAAATTCAACATCTTTTCTTATTGTTTATGGCACATCTGTAAAGTGTAGTATCGTGAGAGCTCAATAATTAACAAAGATAGCTCTAGGAGCTCGGTAATTAAGATACGTCACAACCCTATCGACTTTGAGTTTGTACGATATGTGCTGACGAGTACTTTGGTACTATATGATAACTAGGGTATCATCAGACCCAGAGGAGCTGGAAGATTTCATTAGATTTCCATAGGAGCTGTCCGTCGAGTTTGGGCCCATAGAATTCGTCTTATAGCTTTTAATTTACTTGTTTTTTAATTTGGACATTAGTAGTATGCGTCCGAAAAAAATCGCTCCACATGACTGTGTGTGGAAGCATATTCATAGGTAAATATTCTACCACAAGGAAGCTATCTTTATTGGTTGCAATATCTGAATGTAGTTTACATTAATTTATTTGGTGGTTTGATAAACAAGAGTGCCAAAGTAGGTATATAAAAACACCAAATAAATAAAATCCACATACTTCGGGTATTTAAACCCTTTGACCATAGCAGCTCATAATGCTACTGGTTCAGTAATATTTATACTTGTCCTAAACAAAAGTGGCGCTCTTCACAATTTCCACAGTTTTATTGTGATTGGATTACTATCGGAACAGTGGAGTAAGTTTTTATAGCTCTCGTGTACAGTCTGGTCTATTTAACGATTGAACCATTACATGCGGAACTCCAAATGACGTAACAAATTTAGGGTCAGTCTTCATCTGACAGGAAACAAGGAAAAACTGAATATAATTGAATTAGATTTTGTTTCCGAGTGAATAGATACACGAGTATTGTTAGTTTTTTTTTTTGTTTCACGTGTATGTCTAAAAAAAGATGTTAGTTGTATGTTACATACTACATCATCAGCCACATGACGTCCACTGCTGGATATGGCCCTCCCCCAATGATTTCTATTGCCTATGTCAGCGGATATAGTCTAGTTGTCTTGTTGTTAATGAAACTTGCAATCAGGAGGTTGTTGGTTTGCGACCAGCTTTTGTTATCTACTAGACATACGTGTCAATAGAGCTTTTTTCAGAGCCTATGCACGCTACGCAACGTTCTTATGATGGGAAATCATCGCAATGATACCCGCCACACTGCTAGTCCCACGACTACACTATACCACAAGGTGTGTGAACTGTGTCAGTGATTGACCTGCTCCCTGTTAGGTTCGGTTAAATATGTTTGGTGAACTGTGGGCATGTTTAGTCAGTGCCTCTGCCTACACCACTTTGGGATTAAAACGCATGAATGTTTTGTTTATAGGGCACCTGAGGGCTAAAGGTTCAGTCCTAAAGCCCGGGGCTTGTGGTAATAGAATTTATTTGTATTATGCGTATTTTACATAATGTTCTGGCGGCGTAGGGAAATGGCCGTAGACAAAATATACCAGAAAGCTTCACGAAAAGTTATGAAGATCATGTTGGCTCCCCCTGGTGCACTTGTCCCTACCAAGCTATTACATATACTGTTGGTACGGAAAGGTACACATTTTTAACCAACTTAAAAAAAAAGAAAAGGAGGTTCTCAATTCTCTTGTATTTTCTTACAAAACTTGACTGGGTGATTAGATTTGGATAATACGTTGTTTTAAAGTGGTGCCTTCGGTTTGGTCCCATTTACATTTGGTTCAGTTCCGATAATGGCATCCATGATGAAACCACAAATGTGGTAAGTTTTACTATTTGAAGTCGGTTCTTTTTTCTTTAAAGTATTGCTGTATCATGTCTACGGGTAGATGTCGGTTTACTATCTACCACTATAACGCGATAAGGAAATAAAGCTATAGTAATGACCGGGTGGGAAGCAGAAACGTAGGCAGACCAGCTCTCAGATGATGAGACGATTAAAAAAATACGGTAGGGCCGATCTACACTGGGTACGCCGCAATAGAGAAAAGTGGAGGAGGCGTACCTCCAGCAGTAGACTGACATGAAGAAGAAGAAAAATTACTTGATATTAACTGTGTCGGTTTATGGGTTTCATTTGAACTTAATCCAAATATCATTTATAGACACAAAACAGTCTTAACCATCACAGTAAATTTAAAAAATCGATAAAATATACAAGTCTAATAACCGGTTAGATGAAAATCAGTGTAAAAAGTCAAGTTCAATACATTACTACAGTTTCTTCTTATCGAAATGTGACGTCATTTCTACATTTACAATGCCGAAAGCGTAATACCGCGTATATAAATTTGACATTTATTTGAGCTCCATTTCAAAGCAATTTGTTCCTAAGACGTCAACAACGAGAAATTTCCTCTGTCAGCGGTGACTTGGCCTGCAATCAAAATGTTATGTAGGAATTTAGGCTCTCTGCTCAAGCGTGTAAAGTGCATATTTGAGCGTGTAATTTTTATTTAGATCAAGTACACTTTCACTAGAGCCAATGTCAGTGGTGTTATACAATCGGTTACGGTTTAGTTTTATTGCTTATTTGGCGAGTGGTATTTGGACAATATCTAAGTCTATAAGGCTTTCGTATAAAACATTTTTTAAGAAAACGCGCACTCGCAGTATATTAAAGGTGAGATGAAAGTTTATCTTTGAATAAACTTTTAATATACCGAACTTGCATTAAAAAAAAAACAATTTCAGACAAGAACTATTACTATGTTCGTGTGTATTGTTTGTTAGTGAATGAAAGAGACTACTATCGTTGTATATTTAGATGTTGTCATAAAGTAATCATCTGCTTCAAATCTTGTTGTTTTAAATCTATATACATACCTACTTGATTGATTTGGATATCTTATAAGCAAATCGATAATTATTGTTTAAGCAACAATTCGCTTTTACAATTCGTATTCAACAATACACGAGTGTTCGGCTCTAAAAGGTTCTCGTGTAGGTTTTATTCTCTACCTACCCGTAATAACATGACGTATTGGTTTACTTCAGTTTTTATTTTTAGAATAGATTTATTTTCCTCTGCGCACAGTTGTACTTGTGTTGTTTTGTCTGGTCATTGGTTTAAAATGTACCCTATTTGTTGGTTCATAAGTGTCTAATCTCAACTTACCTTCTGTCAAAGTCAAATTTGAATTTCTGTAAATATTTCAGTTTTCTTTCTTTTGATACTTTACAAAAGTAACAGAAATAGGCTTTTTATATTATGGTCTAGGTTTCGTCCAACATACAAGCAGTTTCCGAATTGAATCCCGGTATACAAGAATTTCCTTGAATAAGATAAATAGACAGAGGCCCTTGCTAAGCAATCGCCCACATAACACTAATCGTATTTAACCCAACGTGATAGGTAGTTCGCCCGTCGGCGCATTTATTTCACGCAGAAATAAAAGTAAGATCAGAATAACATTCTCGTATCCCGAAAACAACCGTGTATTTCTTGTACGGGCCCCTAATATATCCCCAAAGATTTACATCAAACAAACGTTATATTTGCTTTGGAAATTACAGAGCCTTCCTCGCTTTATTCTTCTATAGATTTCCGAGTTCGACAGCCATGTTTATTTACAATGCCTTGAAGGAACATAAACAGGGATCGAGCCTCGTCTTACCGATGTATTCTAAATATCTCACCGGTTATTTTATT
>SJJU01010320.1:0-15441 GCA_012932125.1 Conopomorpha cramerella | reverse complement strand
GTGTCGGAGTCGCTCTGGTCCTTCTTCTTGTCCCCGGCGACCATCTCGGCCATCATCAGCAGCTCGGCCTCGAACGGGTCCGTCGGCATCTTGTCGTGGATCTTGTTGATCTCCTTCATGATGCCCTTCGCGGAGTTGCGCGTCGTGGGAATGAAGACTGGCGTGGGGATCGGGATGGGGATAGGTACCGGCACCGGGAACGGTATGGACCACATGGCGCACGGCACCGGCACGTAGATGGGCACGGGCACCGGGATGAGCACTCGCCTCTCGAGGCAGGGGTCCGTCTGGCACTCCTTGGTGCAGGGGTGCGGCCGACACGACACGCCCTTCGACACCGTCATGGGCTTGGTCATGGTGGCCTTGTTGGCGACCTGCGCGGGCGGCAGCGTCTTGACGAGCACGTGGTTGTACACCTTGGGCGGGGGCGGCGGCGGCGGCGGCGGCGTGGGCGCGCGCGGGGGCGGCGCGGGGGGCGCGGGGGCGGGCGCCAGGGCGGGCGGCGCCGCGGCGGGGGCGGGCGGCACGCGCTTGCTCTTGCGCGGGGCGGGCGGGGCCGCCAGGGACTGCACGTTGGAGATGACGGGCAGGCTGGAGTTGCGCGTCGCCTTGCCCGCCTTGCCGCCCGCCGTCGCCGCCGCCGCCGCCCCCGCAGCCGCCCCCGCCGCCGGGGACGCCGCTGTAACGACATAATATTCACATCACAGACTGAACAGTTCGGGCAGGGTGGAGAAAATGTCACTGGTGAAGCAAATCACCATATTGCAACTTGACTAGAAGTTATTTTCCAAGAATATAAAACAAATAGAAATATGTAGTAGAGTTACCGTTGTTCTTGTGGTGCGGCGCGTAGGAGCGTCTCGGCGCGCCCGCCGGCACCGCGCGCCCCGCGCCCGCGCCCGCGTACTGCGCCTGCGGGGGGGGACGGGGGGGAGGGAGATCTGATTATATTCCTCTTATATCTGGACTAACTGTCACCACCAAAAACATGAAGCAACTTGGCATACGTTACTTTGACGCTGCTAGCCGTGGTGATCATCCACAAAAGTACATTCAGGGACACCGTAAGTGATATTGATACTAATAAATTTAGAACGTGACACAATCGATATCACAGTGTGATGTTGTCGTCAGTAATCGGAGACTGAGGCTTGAAAAATACTCAAGCATCACATTACCATTTGACAGCTAGTGTTTGTTACATAAATAAAGGAAATACTTATTTGAAATCATGCTGTCGTCAGTAGTCGAAGACCGGGGCTTGAAAAATACTGAAGCTGGTAATGTGACGCCGTATCAGTATTAGATTTACGTCGTATCAGTATTAGCTTAGACAGCTACAGTTTACAGAAATTGTCGAAATAAGTCGACACGAAACACAAAATAATTTGCAACCTAATATTCCCTGCTTTGCGACTGTCACACATATAGAGATAAATGCTAGACAAAAGAAGAAACATAAGAATAAATCACTACATACTACAACTATGTAATTATAAACATTGAAATGAAGTTATGAAAGAGCAGTGACCTTGAACGCCATGACGCAGACGTAGGTGCAGAAGTTCCGCACGGTCGCGTCCGACATCGTGAGGTGGTACTGCGCCAGCGACGTGCGCCCGCACATGTCGCACTTCGTCCTGCACAATACAAACATCATCATCATCATCAGCCTATACCTGTCATTTAATACTGACATTCACTACCTCATCTGATAATTCAGACCACAGATACTAACATCCCCTTTATATTTGAGCGTAATCAATTTGACATAGGCCTCTTCATATTGCACGCCACTGTGATCTGTTTTCGGCTTCTCGCATCCAGCTTCTGTCAGCCATCTTGCACAAATCATCAGTCCACCTGAGCGTCCTACACTACTGCCGATACAAACATTCACCGTTACTAATAGGAACGACCAAAGGATATTTTTATTTGTTTTGGGGCCTGTTCTTGCCCCTCGTCTCTACGACAACGCTGATTGTGATTGCCAGGCAGCTAGTCTTTATTAAAATTCGGTACCAATCTTTAGCACCTTCACGAATGAACAACACTTTTTTAATACTGAGATTCACTACCTCATCTGATTAAAACAAATGTTTTTCAGACCGCAGATACTAACATCCCCTCTATATTTGAGCGTAATTAATTTGACAACACAAAAAAATTTCACTGTAAATTACAACTTTCTGGTTTTATTATCGAGTTTCATAATTATTTTATTTTAAATCGTAAATTAGAGTTACGAGAACACAAAATAAGTGAATAATACGCTAAAATAAAAAATATAAAATTCTGCTACATCAGGCATTACTTAGGTATATTCTGCGACATATCATCAAGATACTAGATCAAGTAGGTATTAGAAAATCACCGTTCCAGTAAATGAAAATGACAGATAGGAACACTGTAAGGTATAAGCATAGTGTACAGTCGGCTAATAATCTGGTGTTGAAACTCATATCAATGTTAACTTGTTACAATATAATTTTTCAGTCAGTTCGTGACCACGGCACATATAACTGTGTCGAAACGTCGAGCAAGTAACGAAGGTAAGCTGAACGCTTATCTTTGGTTAATTTCGCGCCGTAATACCCGGTTAAAACTATTAATATAATGTCACAAAATAACAACAGATTTCTTATTGATATTTTAGTAACAGATGAAGTCATAAAAACTGCTCAAATGTGCAAATTGTTGGCCGAGCGTACATTAGTCAGTACACAGGTAAGATAAGACAAGGTAAGGTAAGTGAGTAAGTAAGTAGGAGTATACACACCGTCTAGAGGAGATAGCATTGAGCGAGACCTGGTAGAGGTTGAGGCAGTTGAGCGAGCACATGAGCACGCCGGTGTGGTTGCGGCGGATCATGTCGAAGTTGTACTTCTTGACCTTGCACCAGGCGCAGGGCGCGATGTGCCGCGAGTTGCTGATGAACACGTTCTTGCACGACTCCGAGCAGAAGCACAGCGCCGCTCCGCTGCCGCCGCCGCCGCCGCCGCCGCCGACGCTCGAGCTCTCGTATATCGTGTGGAACTTGGCCGCCGTGCGCTCGAAGTACTTCTTGCACCAGCGGCATTGGTCTGAACGATTTTGGTGCTATCAATTTTCATAATTTCGTCAAGGGGTACGGTAGACTCAATCGAAAGCTTACCTAGATAGTAAAACACAATGAAATAAAGATTTCTAGTCGAGATCGTAATGTACTAGGTATCCGGAAAATACGAATTGTCGATATTTTTGTTAGTTTCTAGAGGTGCTTACAGACCAATCGAAGTCGAAATATTGGCTGTTTAGCGAAACGTCACTGACATTAGCCCGCGTAGTTAGGTTTCCGTCTAGTATTATTACCAACTGCTCGACAAACGTTTCCAATGTTTCTGTTCAATATTTCATCTTTTTTTTATGGATGCTCATTTACGTCCAGTAACTGTCCAATATTATATAGTTAAGAAAATGGAGGAACTCTTTCATAAGCGTTTATCAAAACTTTGTCATTGGAATCGTCCACGATATCTTGTTAGGTACCGAAGATATTTTTTAAATCAACATAACAGCGAATCCGAATACGAACGATCATAGAATAAAGTATTTGCATCTCCTTCGTTTTCAACTATATTTGACAGAGTGACTATCATTCAAATTTGATTAAATGTCAGTGTTGCTAAAGTCGTCCAATTTCTTTGATCAAATGTACATTGGACCAAGATATTTGATAAGTATAATACCACCCTTAACTACGTACACAAAAGACACAATTTTTAATATTTTGGAAAAACTAAATAGAATTTCGTATTTAAATTTTCATCGCAATATTGCACCTCTCCACACAACTGAATAATACCACTAATCATCATCATCAGCCCCATGGCGTCCACTGCTGGACGAGGGCCTTGCCCAATTTATTTATTTATTATTATTTTTCCATCATCATTTGGCAGGAAATGTCAATAACCGCTACGCTTGGTCGCGTCGCGATTATTCGCGATCGCCAACCCATGGGTTGGCGATCGCAGTGATGTTGTGGTTTAACTCACAGAGAGCCCTGCTGCCCATCGTCTGGAGGTGGACCCTCGGTCGCCTCTTACGACCCTCACGACGGGAAAAGTTGGGCTGGTGTGTTAACACATGATTCTATTCGCCGTCAATAAATGTTGAAGAAAATATAGCATCATCAAAAAACGTACCTGGATGAATATTGTTGACAAACTTGAAAGCGGCGAAGCAGGGATCCGAGCACAACCTTTGACTAACATCCTTCGCCACCTCCACTTCAATGTTGGTCGCCTTCTCCAGCGAGCACACGGCGCACTTGGCCCACACCGGCGGCGCGCTCGTGTTCTTCGTCATCTGGTCGAACTTCTCCATACACTGCTGCGTGCAGAAGTCCTTGAACTGCCCCTTGTCGCCCACCGGCGCCAAGAAGCCCTGGTGCCCGCTCGAAATATCCCTTTGGCAATAACAACATATCTTCAGACCCTTTTTGAACTCCTCTAAACATCCGGAATTGCAAAACTGCCGGATATCACAACCGAATCGCACGCAATACTTCCCTAAACTAGTGTGCGTGACGGAATTGGAACAGTTGGCACACTTGGAGCCGATTTGATTCTGATATCGGCCGAGGCAGCCCTCGTTACAGAAGTCTAAGGTCTCCCAGGTGAGGTTCCGGTCGTCATTGGCGACGAGGTCGCTGCAGGTGACGCAGGTCCGCTGGAAGGTGCGCTCGCGCTCCTCGCGCGCCGCCGCCACCATGGCCGGGCTCTTGGCCTGGACCTTGTACCCCTCGTCCAGGTACTTGTCCGTAGCGTTGCTGATCACTTTCAGCCGCAGTAGGGGCGGGTTCGCCGCCTTTTCCGCTTGCTTTCTCGACGATTTACGTCGTTTGATTGAGTACCTTCCCTGTTCTTTTATGTTCAATTCCTTTATGCAAGGCAGTTCACACGCCCAAGTCTGTTCTCCGTATCGTTCGAACGAATAACAGCAATCTTTTTCGGTTTCGCAAACAGCGCAAGTTTCTTTCACCGGGTCCACTTCGTCGATGACGATTTTCCTCCTTTTGTAGGTGTATTGGTCTCGTTCGTCCGCCATCATGCTGTGCAAACAGGCAGTCGAACAATAATAAGTATCTTCTCCGTCGTAATTAAAATAAAAATATACCATTTTCTTTTCTTCACACTCTGAACAGTTCATAATACTAGGAACTATTTCCTCTATGAGGAATTTTTTCGTGTACACTGTGTATTGGTTGGGATGTGCTTTAATGAACGTGGTTATGCACGGATCGGAGCATATGTATTTATCTTGGCCGTCTTTCTTGAACCTGTATATGCACGTTACGTCCTTTTCGCACTGAAGACACACAGAGTCATAACTATTAATCTCTTGGATCACAGTCGGTAGTTCGGCCGGTACTTCCTCAACTATTTCTTCTTGGTCAATCTCGTTATCTGTCTCCCTGTCTGTAAAACAAATTAATAAAAGTTTTACCAAAATCGTAAGCATTTTCGTTGTCATCTGATCACGGCACTGGATATAAACGAAATGTCTCACCACCATTTTCGTGCATGGCATCGTCGGCAAGTTGCGTGCCCCCCTCCTCGCCGTCGCCGCCCTCCTCGGTGTCCATCGCCTGCTCCTCTTTAGGAACCATTGACTCCACCGCTTCTGTACAATAAGCAGCTCAAAAATATTCATATGTAAATTGTGTGAATCCAGTCTATTACGAAATATAAGTACGTATATTTTGTTACTGTTTTCATCGAACTTATACCAAAAGATTATCAAGGCGAGCGAAAAATAATGTAACAGAGCTAGCATATGGGGATTAGCCCACAACCACTTCAGCCCCTGCTACCTGCCTCTCGATGTACATGTACATTAAATTCATGAACGAATGGCGCTAGTATTACTTGACCAAAAGCAACAATTCGTTAATTGATTGTCTACAAATACATTTGATAGACAGCCTCACTTTTATTGATTCATAATCAAGCGTAAAAGCGCCATCTGCATTCAGCTTCGCGTTTCCTTCTCTATGGTGAGTACTGACCAATATTACGGGTCGTAATGTAACATTGACGTCGACCGTTATCGATCATTTACTGCAACATCGCGACCTCTCAAAATGTGACACTGTTGAAATAACTATCTTATTACTATTCATCATCATCATCATCATGTCAGCCCACTGACGTCCCCCTTATTACTATTACTTAGGATTAATAAATAAATAAATAAAATAAATATTTTACAACAACACACACATTGCCTTAATCCCATGTTAAGTAGCTAAAGCACTTGTGTTATGGAAATCAGACAACGAGATATATTTACTTAAATACTTTTTTTTTCTTTTTAAATACATACTTATATAAATAAAACACCCAGACACATCCAACAAGTACTTAAAAGCTCATCACCTAAGCACCTGTCCGCGGTGGGAATCGAACCCACGACCCTACGGAGCAGAGGCAGACATGCTGACCACTACACCAACGGGCTCGTCTATTCACAATAACAAAATATTGTGAAATATCGCGTTATTGCAGTAAATGAGCGTTATCATCTCACACCTGTGTGTATGAGTTAATGTTCGCTGTTAGGTTACATAAAGGCGCGTAACCTCCGTGGGTACGGAGCTAGAGGCACGGACGTTACCTTGAGCAGCCTTCCGCTTCTCTGCGAGCGCGAGCTCCGCGGCGGCGCGGTCGGCGGCCGAGATCTCGCGCTCCGTGTCCGGCAACAAGCACACCTCCTCGTCCTCGCCCTCGCCCGCGCCCCCGCCCTCACCCCCGGCCCCTCCCTCGCGCTCTGCTCAAGGGAACACATTAACATACAACTAAAACCATCCGATTAATATTCTATTATATTAGTTTTTTAGATATTTCTAGTTTTAATTGGAAAAAGTTAAAGATATTTTTCAACTCTTTAGTTGATCGTTTCAATGATTTTTTATGTATATTAAATCATATAAAGGGATACATTATTCTCACACAGAACTTAGAATATTCATGAGTTTTCATATTAATATGAATAAATAAAATTGCAGATTTAAAAAAAACCGCCGACTTTAAATGTTAGTGCTTGCCATTTCATTTGATACCCCACTTGAACATACCTATTTATATAGAGTCGACTTTTTTCCCCACATCCTCACACACATACACACACACACTCACACATACATACACACCCGCTCACAACTTATTTTCGATGTTTTCTATGTTCTATTTTTAATTTACTTTTACTTATGTGAATATCTAGAAACAATGATTAAAGACTATGTAAAATATATTCTTTCAGGATAGCTAACTACTTATCCTAAGACATACAACAGGGCTTTAGCCCTTTTTTAGGGAGTTGGAAGTCGTTATTTCTCTATACATACATACATACACACACTTCACGCCTGTCTCCCAGAGGTCTCTCTGGGAATCTCCATTTGTCACGGTCCTGACAAACCCCTTTCGCTACATCTACATTTCATACATGACCTCCGGTTTCGAGTACTTTTCACGCCACCTTCCGCCAGGATTTCTATGTAACAACTATTGTCATATACACAAATTGGAGTATCACTTACATATGCAACAATTCTTTTTGGAATAAATATTTTTTTTTTATTATTATTATTTTATCTGTTTGTACATTGTGTGCCTGTTTCGTGTTGTTTTTGATGCACTGTAAGATTGACTAACCAGCATTATCAGAGATCTCGGGATGGTCCACGTCACCGGCGTGGTCTCCGTCGTCTGCATGGTCCCCATCCTCCGCGTGGTCCACATCATCGGCGTTGTGGTCGTCGTCATCGTCGGCGTTAGTTGAAGCGTCCATCGCGGCGTCCCCCGCGGCGGCGGCCGTCTCGCTCGGCGCCGTGTCTTTTAGTAACGCGTCAAATGGATCTAGAGCCTGTAAATTTATAAAATACCACCATATACCTACCAAGTGCATATTATTGTTTGCTATAAATTTAAATTTCATATTAAAGTAATTGGTTGGCTATTAGAAAACTTATTGAAGGGGTGGTTTACAATGTGATCATTTATAGAAGTTTGTGTTTTTGAATTAATAAAATACCTATGTATCAATGTCACACTGCAAGATGAGACTCTGGAAACGTTACTAAACTTCAATTACTGTGCTTATCAAAATTCCTTTATAAATCAATACCTGTGTGTGGTCCTCTTGCGGTTCATCGGCTGATTCCGGAGCAGTCTCAAACTCTGGTTTATTTGTACTGACGTCATGTTTACTTGTGGACGAACTGTCCAATGTAGAAGTATCTAGACCTTGATCCTGACTCTCGTGTGTTGCATTGTGGCTATCATGGGATACGTCGTGAATTTCATTGTTGGCCTCCTGACTATCCAAAGTGACATCTTGACTATCTTGTGTGGCATCTTGACTTGATTCTTCTTGTGATAACACTTCATCTTTGGGCTTTTCTAGTTCTGAAAGAAAGAAGATTTTCATTTATGTTCAAGCTTAGTCTTGGGCCACAAATGGCAAATTGCATTGTATTCATTGAAAATTAGAAGAGTAAAAGATCTTATGGAAACTATGCAACTCTTAAAGTTTGTCAGTATGTTCTTGCATTGAAGTAAAAGATACAGGTGATATGTATACAGGGTTACTTGTAACTCGACATATTCCTGGTATGGGGTGATAGAGGAGTTAAAATGCAATAAAATAAACCTCCATATGTATGGTCGGAAATTAATGGTTCTTGAGATATTGACTTTTTTTAATATTTTCTAGAAATTCCCAGAATCTTGTATGAATAAGTTTGTAAAATAAAAACCATGAGTTATTTACTGCGATTCTTTATTTACTTATTAATTGTAAACTCTCGTTTAACTATACTAACTATAAAAACACAAAATAAAACAACCAAACTTAATAAAATCAACGGAAATAAAATTTAATTTTTTAAAACTTTGTGCTATAATGAGAAAACATATGCTATAATTTAAAAAAAAATATGACATCAATCATACAAATTGTTAAAAAAACATCGTTGTTTTATCAGCTTTCTAAAAAGGTATCATTACCAATATTTGTCACTATGTATGATTAATAACGTAATTAAAAATTTCACATAATGTCAACATTTTGTCTCTCACCTTGTTATTACGTGTTGGTAGCGATGAAATAATAAAAAAAACTTAAAGTAGTAAGATTTTTTTAATCATTATGTTTTTAAAAACTTCTTTTGGAGGGATTAGCGAAGAAAAGAAAAAAATAAGAGTAATTGCCAAATTAAGGGTAAGAATTGTTGTTTATCTCATTGTGTGCTCTCTATTAATGATTTTACTAAGCAGTAGCAATGAGTTAGAATGCGTTTAAATTAAAGGTAGTGGCATTAAATGTTGATAATTATAGCTTTTTAGAAAGCTGATAAAACAACAATGTTTTTTTAATAATTTGTATGATTGATGTAATTTATATTTTTTTAAGTAGACAATAGGTTTTCTTATAATAATCACTAAGTTTTAAAAAATAGAATTTTATTTCTGTTGATTTTATTAAGTTTCGTTGTTTTATTTTGGGTTTTTATAGTTAGTATAGTTAAATGTGAGTTTACAATAAATAAATAAATAAAGAATCACAGTAAATGACTCATGGTTTTTATTTTACAAACTTTTTCATGCAAGATTCTAGGAATTTCTAGAAAATATTTAAAAAAGTCAATATCTCAAGAACCATAATTTCCGTCCATATGAGGTTTATTTGCAGTGGAATTACACTATTATAGCTAATGGAGTCAGTAGGTACGTATGATTTGCAAGCACAAACATTTTCGAGCACAAATGCATGACGTCAAAAGGGACAGCAGGGGCGGTGGGGCGGGCTACAGCTACGATTGGCAAGCTGACTTGCTAGCTTGATTGTGCATATCAAGATAGGTATAACTCCTTCGCAAAATGTAGCTACTTTATCACACAATTTCATATTATTTTTTCTGTATGTTCCAAAATGGCTTTGCTAATGCAAGAATCGCCCATGTAGATGTTTTTTATTTTTTAACTATCCAGCTGGCTGGATATCCAGTTATAGACTGACGTAAGAAATAGGCCGGATACCGGATAGTGGCCGGATGTCAGTTGCAACTCTAGCTTATACTATTTACCTTCTTTTGACTCCCGTTCAGCACTGTCACCATTATCACTTTTATCATCACTAACTGTCTGATTGTCCACACTACCACTGGGTTCCAAGCACTCTGTATCTGCTTCTTTATCAGTTGAGTCAACAGATTGATCCTCACCAACATGATTGTCTAAACTGTCAATAGGTTCACTTTCTGCATTAGTTTCTTGACTCACTACACTTGCTTTATCAGCATCATCTGATTTTTCACTCTCTACTGTTTCAGGATTTGATTCCGAGTTGTTTACGGACTCGGTGTTATTGTCTCCAGTGTCGGCGGAGGACGGAGCATCCGTGGCTGGCTCTGCAGCACTGTCTACAGATGCCTGCTCCGATATACTCTCCTTCTCATCCATAGCTCGTCTTGTGACTCTTACAACAGTTTATATGTAACACATCTGAAATATAAAATATATAATTAGACGTTAATAGGTAGCCGTTTACCCGGCCGCCGCCTCAACCGGCGCTTTTGAGGTTAGGTTGCCAACAGATTTATGATGTTAAAGAACATCTCCAGTGCATATGAAAGTTTCCAATGGGACACTAAAACTAAGAACGCTCCGCAAAATAATAATATAATACTTATAATGTTTAGAATGTAAAGTTTCTTCATCAAGACGCTAGGCCGAGTAACAGTGCTTGGTACTCCCGCGCTTCACAACAAATGTTCCGGTAGTAATAATTTCCAAGTGTATTATATTTTTTACTGGTGAGACAGCGTCGCAATAATATAATAAAGTACCAAAATACTGTAGTACACGATGTATTAACTGTAGATAAGTTTCTTTGTAGAATTCTTGTACGAATACAACTAAGACAAACACAGGTACAAAACTATAACGAAACTCATCATAATTTGGAACGTTTGTCTCTTAAAATAACAGCTACAAGGAATAAAACACATCACTAACGTGAAATACGGAAGAAATACCGAAATACTTACTAAAATCTAAAATTCCTAACACATTTATTCAGAAAAAGCACAACAAACGTCCACCATTTTGGATTTAGCTTGCATTCGAAAATGTTGACAGATAGAGATCCGTAGGTATTAAAGTCATCAAATATCTATTGCATAGATGTGACATGTTTTTATTAATCTTATTGCTATTTTTATTCGTTGAAAATTGTGTACTCATTATCTTGCACAAAATATCACAATTGTATGTCAATATAGAGCATGATTAAAATAATGAGAATGTTTTTATCCAGGGTTGACGGAAATTCTTTGATGACGCCCTCAATAGTGAGGAACAAAGCCGTCCCTTCTCGGCTACTACTATGATATATTTTATGTTGAGCTAGAATTCAAGACACTACAACGAGTGCTTGCGAGGAATTTTAAGAAATCGTTGTCTCAATAGCTCAACTCGGACACCCATAATATTAAAATGTGCCCTGTCGTTAGTATCGATCTCTACTGCAATACTATGTCAACAATATTACTGTCGATAGTATCGAACTTGTACAACGAACGATAAAATATCGATACTGTTAATGAGGAGTTTAAAAAAAAAATCAATCTGTCAAAGATAGCTGGGAAATAAATATGCAACTACTTTATTCCTCTTTATTATATTATCGTTCGTTTTTGGACTCCCTCTTTTGTGGTATTTTTTTTTAAAGAATACTCGTCATTGTTCAATATCACGAAACAATCGATAGTTAGTAAGATTTTGATGCGGTTTTATTTAATAGATAGTTCTCGAAGAAGGTTTATAATATCTAATATGACACATACATATAACAGCAGTGAAACACTGTTAATAATATACATATATTAGCAAAACAGTATTTGCCGAGTCAGCAATACTCTAGTTATTCATATTTTGAAGGTGAGGAGAGATTTTACACACCTACCAGTATAAATCCAACCAAATACTATTGCAATACAGGTAAAATTTGAAAGTACACAACTTTCACTTGACAGTACAATATCGATAGTACCTACTGATTGTTCGATTGTAGGTTATCAATAGTATTGCACTGCACTAAAAGAGAGATCTGCAGGTATCAGCACAGCAGTACGTACATACAGCTGTTCACCTTTTTAATGACTGTGATTTATGTCCTTGAAAAAAGAAGAAACAACAGGCACATTTTCGTTAAAAAGGGACAGTCTGAAGGTGCCACTCTCCTATATTAGTATTTGTTCAACGTTTGGTCTGAGGCGAAAGAAAATCACATTTGCTTTCTTCACCTGTTCAGAACATCAACCCTTACGGTAAAGGAGTGCCTGGCCTATGTTAGACTTATATCGGCCAAAAAATCATGTTACCCACATAACGTCAAGGAATAAAAAGACGTAGCCCTAAGCCGATCCTAACTTTTATTTCCCTAAATTATAATATGCATGAACGCATCGACAAAATTTGCACAATAAACTGTTCTCCTTGTACAAAAAAATATTATTGGTGACTATTAGATGACGTTTAAAGTTTATTGGTTCATGGAAAAAGAAAGACTTACAGTGGAATGGGATTGGTGATTTGACAATGAAGTATGTATTCTTTACCAAATCGACAACTATGGCGGTTCCGTGTTTTTTCAAGCTCAACAGCGAAATGAGTAGATTTGTGCGCTGCTCGAGTAACGACATTGACAGCGATTTGTCGAATAATTTCATTCGCCATTTTGTAAATGCTATGGGATATTGCGTTAAATAATCACCGCGCGCTAAGCCAGAAGGGAAACGAATCCAGCATAGGTAAAACTTTGTTTTGATTCATCTTCATACAAAATGTTACCAAAATATCTCTGCGTTTATGAGAGGAACACGCCTTGCGGCCGTGATTTTCGTACTATCGTTGCTATTTTGTTTGTTTTGTAGTTCAGTTCAGGTGAGCACCGCAACCGTCGGTGATTTATCAGATAGGTGATCTATGTGTGTTATTGTTTTGGTTGCAGTGTTGTTACGATGTCTGAAAATGCTTTGGGGGGGAACAGTGCCTTAAAGCGGCACGAGGTGGCCCACCCACTCCACCTTCAAAGGTTGGAGGCGGCCCTGGACTTGAGACCATTCGTCAACCAGGTCGAGAGGATCCTCAACTCCGAAGGCGGGAGCGACAGCGCCGATGATTCAGACTCAAAAACTAGTGCCAATGAAATTTCTAAGGGAGATCGGCTCATACACGGCGTTGTTACTACAAGAGAAGGTTGATAATGATTTCATGTTCTTATAAGTATACATACTTTCTGTCAAATCAAGGTACGTAGCAATGTCAATAATAACATTAATGTATTACTTACAGAAAGGCAAGGCGACCGACAAAGATTGTTCAATCTTTCCTCAGTAGGCCAAGAGAGAGAATGGTTACGAGACATTTTACTATCTTCAGACTCTGACACAAGCAGTGATGATGACACACCTGAAAAGAAAGAACAGAAAATTAAAAGACTCTTAAAAGAGAGAGCATTTCATAATAAATATGTTAAGAACTATTATAAAGATCCTGGGGTTAGTATATTTTAATTAAGTTTGCAAACTTTAATTACTAAGATCAAGGCAAATGATGATGGGTTATTTCAATCTATTATCCTGGAATGTACTGCATTGCAAAATCAGATGGGTATAACCTGCCGAGACACTGTTGAGTAGATAGGCAAATTGTATATTCAGTGATTAAGAGTATACAATCCAATGTTTGTCATGGATGTAGGTTTAAATAAGTTACCACAGTTGGATATTTAGACATTTTCATAAGATCATAAAGGCCTGTAGTTGGGTGCATATCACCATGTCTACCGCATGCCATAGGGCCTGAATTCTGTGAAACATTGTCATTGTTTGGTTACGCTTGCTGAAGCATAAAAAACAATTGAGATTTTTGTTCTGCCCTTACCTGTGACTAGGATGGTTTGTAAAGATGTGGTACTTTTAAAGAAACTATCCATCATTGAGTTTCATTGTCAGCACTCCCCTCATGGGCTCTAACAAACAATGAAAATATTATATACTCTTCTGGATTCTTTCTGTTATTCCCTTCTTTTACTCTGTTTGCTTGCAATGCTATATGAATTTCATTGCCTATACCAACAAATTGTCTACATTCTATATGAATCCTGAAAAGCAATACAATATTATTGTAAATAATATAAAATGTTGTTTATAGAACTCCCGATATATGTACTATGGAGCTGGTTTATTGTCTACTGTTGACCGTTATCCAGAGAGACTCATATCTCGACCAGTGCAACAAGCGTCAACCAGAGGTATCATAAAATCATTAATTATTATTACACAGTGTGACTAGAATGTTTTGGTGTGGAGTGGTGGGTATTAATAATGATTGATTGCCACTCCTGTACTTTGTTTACCCTTGTGTTGTGAAGATATACACACATCAAAAGTGTCTAGGGATGAAGTACATTTTAGAAAATTGCAATCAAGAATATATTTTACAAAAACTGAACTCATTCATAATTTATTCAAAATGAAGTGATAAGTCATTGATACAGGCATGGGGAATTAGGTAGGAGACCAATAAGAAGATTAGATTTGATTTAAATAAATTAGAATTTATTTTAGAGCTATAAATGCTCTTGATCCCTAGACACTTTTGATGTGTGTAGTTCATTATCAATGGGGAATTTTCAAACTCCACAAATTTCATATCTGGATGTTTTTTATTATTTGTGTAAGTTATTTAACTTATACTTCAGACACTTTTGTAACACGTAAACAAACATTAAAACAAAATTGCCACCAATCACCTCCAATACTCACTGCTTGAAGTTAGTCATTTCTTTGACATTTGTACCCCCTAATGTAGTTAGCGCCATCTGTCATAACTAAAAGAAATAATAGCTCTGAAAATCCCCCATTACAACAAAACTTGGTGGGCTTAAAATGGGTGTTAAACTTTTTAGTCACATGCTAAAAGATCCTGGTAGCAATGTATGTCTAGTTTTTATGTATGGTAATACTTATGGAATAGTTCAGGTTGTGGTATCTAGTTAAATTATGTTAAAATTCTTTAATCTGTGTCAGTTTCTTGAAGCACAATCAATTTGACAACAAATTTAAAGCAGTTTTGGCAGTCATTTGGCCAATCACAGTGCTGGTCAAAAGCAGTTTTAAGAAACAGAGATCAAGTGTCAGGTAAAATAGTAGGTCTTTATTTTATTATATATTTTATTACATTTTTAAACTGTTGTCAGGGCGTCGTGGTCGCGGGGAGCGCGGAGGGCGCGGGCGACGCGGTCGGCCGCGGGAGGATAATGGTCGCTCTCATAATTCACATGATTCAGTCAGTATTTGATCTTACACATATTGCATTTCTGATGTTT
>SJJU01010317.1:0-10477 GCA_012932125.1 Conopomorpha cramerella | reverse complement strand
TTGAAGGTGACAGTTCTTTTTTTTTTTTAATCACTATGAACAAGCGTTTGACCACCATCCTGCCTGATGTTAAGCAGCGATGTGGTCTACTTTTTTAACGTTTGTTTACATATTACAAAAGTGAGTGAAATTTTAATCACTTACCCAAATAATCTAAAACTGTTCAGGGTCCAAAACTTAACATTGTTTCTTTTTACACGAAAACCAGTGGAGTACATCAAGTTACCGTTTGAGAAGCCGAATTTCATCCTGCTAATATAATATTATAAACGCGAAAGTTTGGATGGATGTCTGGATGTATGGATGGATGGATGTTTGTTCTATTCTTTACCGTCTTCTTCTAATAACGTCTTGTTCTGTAGAAAATATGGGAATTAGCCGTAGGAAAGGCTATTGTAATTTCGGCAACAGAGCGTTGCGAGCCGTGCTTCACAAAATATCTGACGTAGATTTGCATGTGTGTGTAATATGTATATACATAAATAATGTACTATGAATGTATATTGCATAGAAATTCAAGGTCACCTCGTGATTTTTATTGCTAAACGTCTCGCTGTACAGTGGCGGTCACATTTCCTACTCTAACATAGTCGAGCCATTTTAAATTGAACCCTACAGCCAAGTATTAACAGGCTTTATGGGTTCAGAATAAAATTGACACTTATGTATCTGTTGGACGATATTAGGTCATCTTTTTGGTGATTGTTGGTAGGTAGGTAGATCTAGCCAAGGTGGGTGCCTAGCAACCGACCAATTGGTACTAAAATTGCTGTCAAATGCTCATGTAACCTGTGTCCGGACATCCTGACAGGTGATTCATGATCCCGTGCTGCTCTGGGACGAAACAATAATGATATTTAGAATGTATTTGACAGCTTTTAATTTTTTGTACATATGTCTATTTTTCTACTAGCTGCCCCGGCAAACATTGTTTCCTTGCTATATTTTATAGATCGGTATAAACCTTTCACTAAAATCACTATCTATACGCACTTCGCGAATTTTAATCCCAAAGCGGGGTAGGCAAAGGTTTCTATGTATAAAACACGCATGTAACAGCAGGGAAACACTGTTAATTATGTACTGCGTTTAAGACCCCGAGCAACGTTCTTGGATTTGTGGCGAATTCCTTAACCTCACTGTAAAATTCCATCTACATACAAATATGTACTTCATCCCTATAACGACGAATTATTGTAAAAAATCAACACTCATCTTCTTGCCTTCTTGGCTCAGCTAGTAGGCTCAACTTCCGAAATTCCTAAAGGAATAGAATAAAACGTGTGTAACATCACACGCTACCAGCTAGTTACGTAAGATACATACAATAAGAAGTAGAGATATTATACAAGACCACGTTCAGTTCAAGTTCAAGACGACTATTAAGCGATCCGCCAAAAAAAAAGTAAAAGTGGCAATCCATTACCGGCACGCAATACTCTTCCGATCCATGGGAATCCAGCCCCCATTCCCAATACACCTACGACCCGAATTCCCGTGACAATTCGTTAGGATGCACCAATTACCGAGCCATCTACCTACTGCAAAAATTGAAGGAAAACCTGTCGGGGGTTTTTGCTTTTGAGTGATTGGGGAGTTGGGGTCAACGCCTCGGCCAGGTATGGCATGGCATCTGTTCTGCCGATGTCGAAAGGCGTAACGTCACATTATTTTCATGGGAATATGTGCTCAATTACTGACTGAGCTTCAGGAATACTTAAGATCATTATTCTGCGGCCAAAGCCAAGAATTGTGCTCTTTCTCCTATTGATTGCATCTGCTGACGGATGGCTTTGTCCCACTTTGTTAGGGGCATCACCTGTTGTGGATTGGCTCTCTTTCTAACACAGGTGGAATGACAGAGATGGAGTGTACATTAGTGCTACTCTAAAAACCCGAATCCTATTCTTAGTGCTAATGCAATGTGTACACAGTGTAAAAAAAAACTAGTTATGTAACACGACTTCGTTTACCGTCGTACCTACCGTAGCGAGATGTTGGGTCTTTTTCTTTGTGGTATAAAAACCATATTATAATTATTATAAAAACCAATTATTACATAGTATAAAACAAAGTCGCCTCCCGCTGTCTGTCCCTATGTATGCTCAGATCTTTCAAAATACGCAACGGATTTTTGATGTGGTTTTTCTTTAGTAGATTGTGATTTTGGAGGATGGTTTTATACATGCATACAATAGCAGAGAAACACTGTTAATGATGCATTGGCAAAACACCGTCTGCCGGGTCAGCTAGTGAATGAAATTTCTGTCTTATCCGATCAATAGGTATCAAAGTGAAAATGAAGTTTGCAATTGTTAATAGCCGATTACTGGGAAGAAAGAAAAATGCAAATAGGTTTATGCAGTCAACACCCAACTTACGTAAAACAAAACGCAAATGAAATCGTCTGAAAGAACGTTGATAAAAAAACTAGCTGCCCCAGTTGCTAAGCACGGCAATTGAGCCCGTATTCTGCAACGAAACGAATCAGTAATGAAATGCTTCAGATGTTTAGACTTGTGGAACCTATTTTGATGATTATCTTTCTGTTTAAAAACTAATGCTTCCTGTGCGGTCTTCTTATAAGAGTTCTGACAATGGCACCCGTGAGGAAATCATAATTATAAGTCTAAATTTCTACATCTTTTAGACGGTTCTTTTCAACCGACTTCAAAGAAGAATCACTCGTGAGGAATTTTTTGGACGAAAAAACAATCTGTCTGAGATGGTCCGTTCGTTTTCAGAGTCGCTCTTTTATAGGATTTTTTTTTAATTCTCCTTACACTTTATTATTTTTTTTGTTTAAAGTTATCAATGCAGTTAACAATGCAAACGAAACGTTACTTGAGCAGAGATCTGTCCTTGAAAGCAGTCTCAGAATACGCGCCCCGCATAGTCGAAAGAGCACCCAGTTCACGTTATTCTTGGCACAATACGTTGTGACAGTATTAATATAAAAAAAAGTCATTGACCTTAGTCATGACCTAACCATCGGAGACGCGGAAGCTGATGGTATAGTTGTGACGCGCCTATCTAGACGAAACACACACAGGGATCTGTAGGTACAGTCAAGTCCATGAAATTCAGAACATAGACGCTAGCTCTTAATGTCGGGCAATTTCACTTTGAACAAAAAATAAGTCATTTCAAATAGTAAATTCAAACACTCCGGCAAGTCATTCCAGATCCTGGCGGTTCACACTATGAAGGCAGACGCAAACCGTTTGGTTCGCGTAAATGGTAAATCCACCTGGTATGGATGATGTTTTGTCGTTTTCCTGGTTGTCCCATTGTAAAAAAGCGATGGGGGTATTAGGTTATGCAACTCCGTTATCCCTAAAGATTTATTACTATTAATTTTAATGAAAAAAGAACCGTCTTTTAACAGTAGCACAACCTCTTATATATTTTTTTTAAATTCCCTTCTATTTATCGAGTTTGTTATCATCGACTGATTTCCTTTCATCATGGGACCAACTTGGAAATATTCTTCTTTCCAACAAAAATTAAAGGTCGGCTCTTAAACGACAAAGTTATCCGCGAACAAATATAAAAAAAGAATTTATATGCGTTCGAATCAAGAAAGGCTCTTTTCTTGGAAGTCGCTGCAAAATCGTGACATATTTGGGAATGCCCGTGCTAATTTCCCCGATTTGATGTGAATTACCATCGATTTAAAACCGAAAATAACCAGGTTTTGCTTGCCTATTTTATTTACATCACTCGACTCGTACGGTTGATTTTATTGATTTGCGACGATTTGGACATCTATGAAAAAGTCATTGAGGATAATGTACGTGTCAGCAATCGATTAGAGTTCATCACCACCATACCCCTCATCATCATCATCATCAACCCATATTTGTTTACTGCTGGACATAGGCCTCTCCAATTGCACGCCACTGTAACCTGTTTTCGGCTTCTCGCATCCAGCTTCTGCCAGCCATCTTGCGCATATCATCAGTCCACCTTGCCTGAGGGCGTCCTACACTTCCGTTTCCCGAGAGGCGGTTTCCACTATCCAATACCACTCTGGAAGAACAAATCACTTCCCGATTAAATACTCGTATACTGCGTGTAAAATTACCCCGAGCAATGGTCTCGTCAAGTTGGGCTCGTCAATAAATGAACAAGTTTCACTATGGTGACAATGCGACGCAACAACGTTTCTAAGACCATAATTCCTCGGGGTCCTCTTACACTCTGCTTAACCCTTAATCAAACAAAGGCTAGTATATTGCCACTTGACCAACACATACTTTGATCCTTATTGGATGTCCTAACTGGAATTATCTAAAGATTTCAGAGAAGTTATCAGAGAATAATCACGTAAGGTATGTAACACTACAGGACGCATACATATTTAAACAGTAAACAATAATTTGACATGGTTCTTAAAATCTAGATTTTATGATAAACATCACCCGGGTTTATGTGATGGAGTCGGTAATTAGAATAAAAAACGTCAATAGAGTCCAAAATCCATCAGAAAAAAATCTAACCTTGTCTGATTAAGGGTTAAAACTTAGTCCTTACCAATTCATTCATCACGACCCCAGAAATCTGAAATTTTGCACAGGCTTTTCTGATGTTTACATGAGCTAAGAAAGGATTTTTCAAAATTAATCCTGTAAGGCGGTAAAAAGGGGGAGAGAAAAACTAGTCTATACTAGAAAAACGTTAATTTTGGAGTTATGGTTCTAAAAATGGGTGTAGAAATTAATACTGAAATAAGGGTAAAGGAATAAAGGACTGGAAATTTTTAATTTTCTTTTAAATTGTAGTTTTCATTCATAATTTTTAATTTGAAAATCGGCTTGCGTAAGCGACATGTGGCGTCATTGCACTGAGCAAAATAATTAATGCCTTAATGCAATGATTAAAACTTAATAGTTTATTAACAGTAATGTGTTAATGCTGCTATTACGGCATATAAAGTCAATCCGTTCTTCGATTCGTTCAGTCAAAGTTTTTTATTGAATCCTAAACATGCACCATTAAATTAGGCACGTAGGTACCCATGAGGTCATCATGCATATTTCATATTTTCCCAATTTTCTCGGAATAAGTACGCATGACAAAGATCTGAACCTTGAAGAGGCAATACCGAAAAAGATTTTGCCTTTACTAGCTTATGATGTTTTCAATTGTAAGAAACACTCAGTACTGTGTTTTCTAAAAGACATTAAAGTCTATTTCGATGTTAGGTAGAAAGTAAGCACATACTACGGCTAGGTGCCAAATTTTATGGTTAAAACCGCTTCACACCGGATAAAATTTTGCTGCCAACATTCTTTCTAAATAGATACATTATGCACCTAGACATATTGTCACACACTTTATTGTCAATTCTATTTTATACTATGTAGGCACTTACTTAGTCTAATTGTTGTATAACCATGGTACAAAACAGCATGGCTATTTTTAGTTTTATTACATTTCAGTACGTGCATTGGTGTGCCTGGTGTTCTAACAAATGTTTTGATTCTTTTAAGACATAAAACTAACACGTCATACAATCACCCTTTGGCAGATAGGTATATCCCATTCATTAAGCGACATCAAAAAAGAATTCTTTTTTAACGTTTGTTCGCGGATAACTTCGTCGATTATGAACCGATTTTGATGTGAATTACCTGAGTCTGTGTTTCTTGCGCAGTACAGTCTGAAGGTCTCCAAGTCGCGGGTGGAGTTAGGTTATCACTGGTCATTTTCTCTAACAAGTCATTTTCTCTGACTCGCCTTATTCGACATTTTCATAAAAAAATTTAAGACATAATTTTCCCTATTTCGTCATTTGCTTTAATTGATAATTTTCGTTAATTCGTCAGGATAGTGCTCAAGCGCTTGTTATTTATTATTTATTTATTTATTTATGCATTCATGTTCGTTGTGTTAAAAAAAATCTTATGTTTTTGTTGGAAAAATGATGTGTGGTGTCAGGAAAATCAGGGTTGACAAGATAAAATGAGGGGAACTAGTAATGGTTGGTAGAAGCCGGATGTATTTTCCTATAATTATAAACATGTTTTCCATATTGTGGGATTGATTGGTAGATACTATTAGTAATAAGTCGGCCTATTGTACTCCGTTTTAATGAAGTACTCATTCAATAAATAAATGAAATATTTTGACGCCTATTTTACGTTTTTCATTTCATATACTTACGACGTAACTTCAGTTCTAAACTACGGTTTATTGTATTTTTGGGATCTAGGAATTAAACCTGGTTCAGTTCTGACAGTAGCTTTTATGAGAAAACCAAACTGGTTGAAGTCGGTTAATTTTTATTCAAACCTATTTAATTACTGACTGACTGTACACCGTGTCGTTGTAATATTAAAGCATACTTTAGAAGTAAGTAAATATACCTACTAGTTAGTGACGAAGGTAATCTTGCGATAAGCTGAAATTTTGAAGGCTTAATTTTTTTATAGAAATCTAAACAGACAGCCCGAATAATTAGTGCGATGTACACACTAATTATTCAGGCTGTCTGTTTAATCTAGTCTAATCCACGTCTAACTAATTATATAATTGTCAAACATTGTATAATTGGGTGGAAGGTGTTGGTTAGCAACTAATTATTCATGTGTGTTACAATTAAAATCATCAAGAATGCTGATGTGATATACACAAAACTACAATAAAAGCCCGATATGGTACACACACTCTGACCGTCCTGTACATATACTTACTTACCTATTATAAAAGAGAAAGTTTCGATTTTTAATATTAAGATTTCAATTATGATATATTTTTAAAGAAAAAAAAACTCCGCACCTACGATTTTTTAAAGTTCCCCTCGATTTATCTGGTCTCCGATCAGGAAACCCTGACTTCCTTAAATATCAGCATGATCCCCATGGCACTACTCGACAATTTCCGCAAGATGGCTGGCAGAAGCTAGATGCCAGAAGCCGAAAACAAATCACAGTGGCGTGCAATTGGAAAAGGCCTATATCCAGTATTGGACGAATATGCGCTGATGATATTTTCCCTTTATATGTACGTTCACGTGAACAAAATCGTGGTTAGATACAGCTAAAGTCGGAATCAAAGCTTATCTCCTGCTTGTTTAACACCAACTTTAAAGGAAATTACTAACGGCAAGATAATAATTATCAAGACGGCAATTAAAAAAAAAAGGCAATTAAAACGGATCAGACAGATTTCACGCAGATTTTTACGATCGATTAGGTTTAGTGGTTATACATATTAGCGATTGTGTGTGAGAGGCGGGGGGTTCCCGAGACTGGATAATAACTGTAAATATGTTTTTTTGGTCCGGGGGTAAGGTTAGGGGCGCAAAGGTCGAGTTGGAGTATACCCATGGGCAGTGGCGTGCACCGGCTTTTACGACAAGGTAGGCAGTAATCCCCAAGGATTGACACCTATGTATAGGTAACTTGTCTTTACAAAACACAGGTAGGTAATATCTACTCACCCACAAAACACAAGACCATCGTCAGCCTATATGAGTACAACAAAAAAGTTCTAGCAATAACTCTATTATTAGGTCGGTTAGCCAAAATACTAAGGTAGGCAGTGTCTTTTTGCCTATATGGTACGCCACCGCCCTTGGGGGCGCTTCCTATAAAACGTGCAAAAAGCAAAAAAAAAAAAGAAGAAAAAAATAGGTTCTGGAATTCGAATATTTTTGGTCAATTTTGTATGAAGCTAGGGACTTGGTCGTATTTCCGAGAGCAGCAGGTATATCCTTGGGGGCGCAGACTTAGAAAAATTTCAGCAAGTGTCCATCCTCTATTAAGGGTAGGTACTTTCTCATCATTCGATCGTACTTTTCGGAGGGGAAATCCGTTATGGTTGCCCAGTCGCCCAGGGGAGAGACTAGGTTATTTCGGGACTCTCACCGACTAAAACCCCTCCGGTGGTCGTCGGCGGTGCGTGTCGGTTGACTCCGGGATCTCCTAAGAACCTATGAGGGTGTACCTGTAAGGGTGTTACTATACCAAACGAATGAATGTCGATAGACGGCATGGATCTATGGTGAAATGGATTAGGTGACATCGATCGATAGCTTCTACCAAACAAATCGATAGATAAATCTATAGATCGTCGATACTGATGCTAAGCAGTGATGTGGGCTAGAATAGAGCACACTTGTTCAAATAATAATTCTTAGCTGCTTTATTGAGGAACTCTGGATAGTTAAGCATGCTAATTACTGTTGTACTTACTGAGTACATTGTTTACCATAGGTCTCTTTATAGTGTGAATAATTAGGAATATCTCTGACACAATTAATTAAGGTTTAGATAAACAGGTGTAGTTATTTAAAAGTTTATATTACCGGGTATTACGACGCGAAATTAATAAAGATAAACAAAGCTTTCGGCTAGGGTATAAACGTTTAATATAATGTCAGTGCGCGAACCCTATAAAAAATATACCTATGTCAAATACCTAGCCAAGTAAATCCACACCAATAGGTACCTAAATCTAATCCCATAATTTCCATAACATACCAAAAAAAGCAATGCTACGAAAAACCGAAATTGCAAGTTCAATTTCCTGACTAAGTACCTACGTCTTCGACCCCTAGTTCACCCCAGACGAGGGAAAAAAAAGTCGCATTTCCATGAATGGGGTCTCCACCAGCACGCATGCGCGAACCAAACTCGACCGGATCAAAAATCTATTTCACACAACACACACCATACAAACTGCATAATAGAATAAAAGTTGAATGGCCCCATTGAAAAATGTTATTGAAACGCATAAAAAAACTTATTGGCCAGCCTCGCGAGCCATTCGGTGAAATGCGTGAAGAAAAAAATAGGCAATAAAAAAAACATAAGTACGATAATCTGCAATCATTCACCGGTAGACAGACGATTAGGGCAAATCGCACCGAGCGACGGCACCGTGGAAAAAACGGACCCCACACCGCTTCAGTGCACAGCCGCTGACATAAACACAGAACCATCCACAAACTACATTACGTAATACTCACCATATCATTGTTCTCCACCAGCCAATTCACCGAACAGATCTGGTAGACGAAGTATGCCCTAACTAGCTCACTCGTCTTCTTACTCTTGAACGCGTCCTTTGGGTTGTTGAAGGATAGATCCAACTCATCGCGCGGGTTAGGCGCCGGTGCGGATAGTGTGCGGGCATTTCGTGGCACATTCACGGCCAGCCGTCTGAGCAGAGCCATATCGCGTCCGTTGGCTCGCCCTTTTCGTTTCGTGAATCGCAAACGTTCGACACGTCAAACGCGGTCGGCTGACAAATGACAACTGACACTTTGGGAGCTCGCTCGATACCGCGAGCGACTGCATGCGCGCGCAGCCCGTTCCAATTATAAAATCCGCGGAGGTGTGTCGTCTCTTTGCACGGCTATTGGCCGACTAGATTCGCGGTTTCGTAACCTTTTGCTACAGTTCAGAAGAATAGAAAAAAAATGTGGCAGATTCACAGAAACCGGCAGAAATTAGAAGTGCTCTCACAAAGATTAACGTTTATTTATATATAACTCGGTACCTTAATATAGTAGTAAGTAGGACCTAATTATATAAGTGAATACGTATCTTCCTATTTTCGTTTAAAATAAGTTTTTGTTTATACGTCACGGCGACGAGAGCAGCCCCTCTCAGCAGAACTAGACACGCGGTAGACGTTTCGCTCCATTTATAAGCTGCAAGTATTTCATTATGATAAGATTCAATGAGAAAATTATGTAGGTAGATACTACACGAATTTATCTTTAATACACGTAAATGGGCGCCTACGTTTATTCATTCATGAATTAAAGTTCAGAGTACGGTTAACCAAGAAAGTGGTTTATGAGTTTTTGATGACACTTCCTGGATCATAAAAGATATAATTTTGATTGGGAAATTTTCTTTGACGTTTTTCTGACAGTTTTAGAACCGTCATTACTGTCAAACTTTGTTTGAAAAGTATTTTAGAAAGTAGGGATCAGGAACATTTTTAGCCCTAAAAAAAAACTAATTTATTTAATTCAAATCTAATTTGAATAAAATTGGTCTACCTAATTCCCCATGCCTGTATCAATGACTTATCACCACATTTTGAATAAATTATGAATTAATTAAATTTTTGTAAAATATATTTTTGATTGCAATGTTCTGTATGTACTGTAATCAATGTAAGAACTTGATCCCTAGACACTTTTGATGTGTGTGTCTACTATAATCCGCGATCCACTGTCTACTAAATATAATCCCAATCTTCCCTAATATTATAGTGTACTTATTTTGTGTCTAATTCGACAAGCGATTTGACACTTCATAATATCATGACACTACATAGGTAATACACCCAACACGAACACGATTTATATGGGTGATGTAATGGGCCGGGTGAGTAGAGGTCGCCCCAGAAGGACATATAAGTAAGACCAGATTGGTGATGTCCTGACCGAAGGTGGCGTGAAAAGTACTCGAAACCGGAGGTCGTGTATGAAAAGATGTATGAATGTAGATGA
>SJJU01010315.1:0-15206 GCA_012932125.1 Conopomorpha cramerella | reverse complement strand
AACCCGTTTTTAGATAGAACGCGTTTTTCCTAGTTAGAACTAGTTTTACTTAATGCCTTCGTTAATACTAGAATTAACTAATATACTGTCCAAATCGAATATCAGTTAAAACGGGTTCGTACTAGACAAAACGCGTTTTTCCGCAGCGAGTCAGTTAAAAGTGTTCCGACTTCCGTCCGACCGAGGTTAGAAATTATTTACCTTTGAGAACTGTTGCTAACGAAACAGCCATAGGAACAGACCAAGGATTTATGCGCTGCGTTTGGAAAAAAGAAGAAAAGTGGTTATCTATGTAATTCAAAATGCCACGATAGTTTTTCTTGCAATAACAAGTAGATCCTGATCCTTTTCTAAATTCAAGTTTGACTGATTATATTTTATTGTGTGTTAATCAAGGTTCTTTAATAATGTTTCTTTTTTAAATTTTATGGTTGTGTTCTGTTCATTTATTTAATTATTTTATTTACGTAGGTACTTAAAATTAACTAGTGGACTCGACAGACGTTGTCCTTTTTTTTTACATGGGGGAATCCTCATGGACACCCCGCCGCCATGGGGACAGCGAACGGGATAGTGTCGGACTCTTACCGACTAAACCCCCACGATGACCTCCGTGTCGCAAGCAGGGCGGGTCCCGGGAGTACCCGAAGGAATTGCGTCAGGACCCGCCCAAGCGATCGGTCCTGTCGGACTCCGGCTCGGGGCAGACGGTGGTGTGGTCTGTCTTAACTATTAATATGAATATAAAATTAGTATAACCTCCAGGGTGGCATGTGCCCAGCAGTGGATGTCATGAAATATAAACCATCCTATCTCTCAAATCGAACAAAATTACATATAAATGCCAACTTTTATGAATATCGGTAGCCTTGGTGAAGAGTTCATTGGGAACAAACATCATGACACTGGATTTTTATATATTAAGATATTGTCATCTTTGCAAATAATTGCAAATAATCTTTGCAAAGTCGATGTTCTATAAAATGTTCTTTTTGTGTTTTTAATATTAAAGTAAATATTTTTAAAAGCATATTGTTTTCATTTTCAAATTAGTTTATCTAGTGCTAGTTTTAACTACAGCTCGATGTGACAACTAGTTTTAACTGAAAATCAAATATATCAGTGGTAAATTCTAGTTTTAACTGGGTATTTCTAGTATTAACAAAGGAATTAAGTAAAAACTAGTTCTAACTAGGAAAAACGCGTTCTATCTAAAAACCGGTTTTAACTGTAACATATATATATAATTGGAATCTCGGAAACGGCTGCACCGATTTTCATGAAATTTGGTATGTAGAGGGATTTGGGGGCGATCAATCGATCTAGCTAGGTTTAATTTTTAGAAAACATCTTTCTAACCGTGTTTTCGGGCATGAAAAATTTCTCAAATTGTTAATACGACTCTTACTGACATCTATTGCCGAGTAGTAATACTATGCTATACGTAGGATGGTGCGGGGGACGTTTTAGTTTTGAAGTAACTAGAGATGGGGTTATGACAAAAATCGAAGGAAAATAATCGATTTTTTTACCGAGCTGAAGCCTCGGTCGTCCAGGTACTGTATAATAATGAAGGAAATGATTACAAGACAATCAAGTTTACCTTCTCATTGATCCGGCCCTTCAAACAGGCTAGTGTTTGCTCTTCCAGTTTAAGAGATCGCGCGTGATTCTCCCAACGTTCATAGTAATGCAAGTACTTTTTCAATGCTTCTCTAGCCTGAAATATAATCGCATATTTTATTAATACTTAAGGCACAATCTCATTACATCATTAGTTAATTAGTCAACCTATGGGTAGTTGATTAAGTCTATTAGTCATGTTATAAAAAATAATTAATTGTTTCCTACCTGAGCATGTTGGCTGTCATTAGTTAAATTAGGATCTTCTTTGTAACGACTGCATTCATAATATTCAGAGCCGTGAGCCTTCCAGTCTCCCAGGCACACCCAGCAGAAATCGAAACGGCAAGACCCACACTGCATGTGATTGCAACCACCGTTTTTCTCGATACATATTTGACATTTCGGACAATCCTGTAAGAGAAGTTTAGTTAATGTGATGATATTTTCATAAGTTCAAAGCCTGCCAAATGTTGTATTTTTATAAGGTTTGATGAATTACTTTTATAAGTTGCAAAAGGATTGGGTAATGGTAAGCCACTAATCAGCCTTACAAAAAAGTTGTTACTAAATCCCCAGTTCCCAGACTATAAGTGGTCTAGATCACATGATTCTATCTTTTATATAGACCACTTGGTGAAAGAACAGATCAATTCTCAACAAGAGTGACTGAAAATTAAGTCTTTCTGGCAACAGTTTTAAAAAACATATACCCACTTAAATGTTTATACCGAGTACCACTGTGTATACATATATAATGTATTAATCAAAGTTAAGCATTTAGCTTTCTCTGTTTGTTTTCTCGACCTTTTGACATGTTACATGTGCCTTGGTACAAGTACCCAATAAAACATTTAATATGATTTCATGCTAGGTACACAACATTTTTTTTATAGAAATGGTTTAAACACATACTTTAGTATGAGCTGTGATATAGTTGGCGGTCTCAGAGTCGTCAGCACACTTTGTGAGCCAGCGGCGTATGGTGGGACAGTCCGTGGGCGCGTGGTGTGGGGCACCGCATGAGAAACACGTCAGTGCCTCACACCCGGCACACTCCACGCGTCGAGCACCTTCACGTCCAGTAGCTTGCAGTATCCACTGTAAAATAAATTGATTTCTATAGAATTATGCCACAAATTGTAGTGAAATCCTTATATTTGCTATGCAGCACTTTTTTTACAATCTACTTATTCTGTTATAATACTACTCTTCTCCACCAGGTACTAGGCCTAAAAATGCTTCAAGTCATTATGTAAGCAGACTGTAAACTGACAATATAGAATATATATGTTATAGAAAAGACAAAAAGAATAATTAATATGGCTCTCAGTTACTATTGAATAAATCCTTTTCTTATCTTAAGCCTATAAGTAAAAAGGTATGTATAGTATAAATTACTGCAAACCTGGCAATTAGGGCTTGGGCAAAACCGCAACTTTGGGTGTGTCTTCACATGGTCTTTGAACATAAACTGCTGGTACCGCTCTCTTATGTTTGGTTTAGACACATGCGACAGGACAAAATCCTCAGGAACAATCACTTCACAGTTCTGAGCCATGCATTGTATAGTGTTGGAGACACCTGGAAAAGTTATTGTAATATTGTATTTTATGTGTATACTAATAAGATTTGTTACTCTAGTGGTTTCCTATGATTATGTTGGCAGCACAGATTGGCACTGCTGGATCTAATCTTCAATCCAATACACCCATGTATAGATCAAGCATCACTGTGCATACAATGATAATTGGAGCAAATGCTGGATCCAATTTTTGGTCCAACACTGGCATAAACATTTATTTGATACGAACCAATGATCTCTACTTTTTATAAGTAGATCATTGGTATTCATGTTAATTTTTTTTACTTAAGTGAACTTTTCTTTTTGAAAAGCAATCAGTATTTAAAGTAAACACATATACAATATGCACCTACATATCAATTCAGGGTACAGTTAAGTTATTATTGTGCAAAAAAGACCCCCCAGACTGTTAGTGTTATATCCCTATAATCATCAATACATACCTTGCATAATTTGTACTTCAAAATGCATTGCCCAGCATTCATTGCAGAATGCATGGCCACAAGTGAGGGCACTGTACTTGTTGACTGGAGGGGTACTGGCACAAACAGCACACACTGTACTACTGCCACTTGACTGGACTACAGGTACTCTTGGCTTCACACGACTAAAGACAAGCACCTCATTTGCATTTTCTTTATATTTTTTTATAATTTCCTGTGCATTCCATTGATAGGCGTGAAGCATTACCTGTAATTTTAAAATAATTATAATATGTATTGTTAATGGTCAAGGCTGCTAGTAGTGCAGTTCTGCCTAAATTAGGTATTTTATTACTACTTCCTGAACTCAAAGGAAAGGCAGAGCTAAATCGTCTTTATTGTTAGTAAAACAAACATTACCTTGGCCAACGAAGGTGTTATTTGAAGGCTATCACTCAGTAATTCAATAGACTCGTTTAGCAGTTTTTCAACTTCCTCAACTCTGAGACAAGAAAATTCAAAGTACTCTGGGTCTGATCGACTTTGATCAACAGCCTCCATGTCACAGTCATCTTGTCCTCCGTAGTAGTCATAATCATCACCGTCGTTATCTGAATATTCCATGTCCGACTCTCCAGACATTTTGTGGGTTCAATATCGTACACTACCACAATGAAAACTATTGCACATAAAAAAAACTACTCTAATCATAAATAACATAAAACTAGTTTGATGAACATATTCTTAGGAATGCACTTTTTCATAAGATTGGATTAGACAAACACATTAAAGATTTTGTATATAGAAAAACGCAATTTACTGATTGTAAATAAGCTGAGATCGCGACCCTTTTTTTCTTTTATGGTTTCTACTATTTTCTACCAAATTGATACAGGCCTTCAGTATTGCCAGTGTAATACTAAACAAAAGTACTATGTTCAGATTATCGTACCATTTCAAGGGAGTCAATGGTAATATTTTACTAGTTTTAGCTGGCTGTTTGTTTCTGTTTTTTAGCGAGTGAATAACTAAACAGAAACATGATGATAATAAGTAAATCTTCCTGCTAACCTATTAAGACCTGAAGCCAAGCCAAGATTCCTCTGAGAACCAAGACGATAATGGTAACGGAACGTCGTTTTGTCATTTGAAGGCTGAAGGTCACCTTGGCAAGTTCATTATTTGACAGATGGTGAACAGACAGATTCAAATCCCCGTAAATTAGAGCGATTTTTGTAAAATTAAATAAAAATATTTAGAGGAACTTTACAATATTTAAATAGTACATCTTCTTCATAAGTGAGTGTTCGCATGTCTGTTGCCAATGTTTGTTTTTGTTGCATAATACTTTCATAATAAACAAACGTAATCGTATTTTGAAGGTGTTGGGGTAATTCAAGCCCGTCACGATGGATGTAAACGTTACCCAGCGATTTATTGAGCGTGGCTCTCACAAGGGAAAGGGTCTGGCCGTATTCACCAGCGGTGGTGACTCCCAGGGTATGAATGCCGCTGTAAGATCAGTGGTACGAATGGGCATATACTTAGGCTGCAAAGTTTACTTCATTCGCGAAGGATACCAAGGAATGGTCGATGGTGGTGACAATATCGAAGAGGCTAATTGGTCATCTGTTAGTTCTATCATCCATAAGGGTGGTACTATCATTGGATCAGCTAGATGTATGGATTTCATGTATGTATAAAATGTTTACTATTTATGTTTTTTTAATATACACTTGAGTTTTCAATATACACTTCAGTTTTTAATTTACGAGACAAATATTACTATGCAAAATATGATTCTAGAAATGAAACACTTTCCACTAAGGAAAAATATTCATGAAATTAAAATGTATTGAACTATGTAAATGATGTATGTACCTAGGGTAGGTACCCTAACATGGTTGCAACAAATTATTTATTATTTTGTGAACAAGAACTGTGAAATTATTGTCTGTATGATCTCTCTATTAATTACTGTTATTTATATGCTGCAAACCCATTTAGAAATAACTAAGGAGACAAGATTTAGCACACCACAGTTACATTTATTTGTATCAAAATCAAAGTCAAAATGTCTTTATTTCATCGTTATAAGTGCTATAACATACAGATATACAGTGGCATAACACAAAGCTTGATGAATATAATTTATGACTTTAAAAACAAAAGTAATCATCCCTGGTTCGAATTATTTTTTTTACTGGCCAGAAGAACCAGGAAGAAACTGGCATCTTTTCAAATTGCCAAGGCTTACTGCTAAGTATATAATTATACCTATATCAATTTTTGTACTTAAATATTTGAATGTGTAATTTTTTTTGTCAATTTTGTTAATAAAACTTTTTTTATGTATAGCAAGAGGGAGGGCCGCCTCAAAGCTGCTTACAATTTGGTGACAAGAGGCATCACTAACTTGGTAGTAATTGGAGGTGATGGCTCCCTGACTGGTGCTAATCTGTTCCGTGAGGAATGGGCGAGCTTGCTGGATGAATTGCTGGAGAACAACAAAATCACTAAAGACCAAAGGGAGAAATACAAATTCCTTCATATTGCTGGAATGGTGAGATTCTTATATTACTATTTTGTGCAATTAAAAAGGATACAGTTACCAACACATAGAGTTCAAAATCTGTAACAACAAATGTCTCACAATGTCTTTATGCAGTTGTATAGGTAGAGTAGGATAAGAAAATTGAATGTTAAATAGATTATAGTGTATGATTTCATCTTGTGCAGGTTGGCTCCATTGACAATGATTTCTGTGGCACAGACATGACAATTGGTACTGATTCAGCTCTACATCGCATTATTGAAGCCATTGATGCTATTGTTAGTACTGCATACTCTCATCAAAGGACTTTCATTATGGAAGTTATGGGTCGCCATTGTGGGTAAGGAGTATTACATTGTTTCTTTATATACATATAACATGCTGGCTTTATAGATACCATGTTTGCCTATTAAACTGTTTACCAAGTTATTTGTTTCAAGTTATCTAGCCATCGTTACTGCTCTATCATCCGAGGCAGACTTTGTGTTCATACCAGAGTCGCCGCCAGCTGGTGATTGGAAGGAAAAAATTTGTCATAAGTTAGAACAGGCAAGACAATTGTACCCCTCGTAACTTACGCCCCCGCCCCTTTTTTATTCCTGCTCTAATTGTGTGTTTGTTTTGAATCATGTTGTTTTTTGTCCCATCTGATTTCATTATTATACACCCTTTTAGTTTCCTTGCAGTTTACACCGCACTGTGTTCGGATGCTACTTATTGTTTTATATGCGAAGATCCGGCGCCTCTCAATTGGGAATCGAAATTGTGTACCAAATTGGCTGAGGCAAGAAATTGTTTGTTATTATAATGGGAGCAGGATTAGTATGTAATCTCATAATCACTCGAGGGGTTGACACCACATAGGTTTCTTTGTAACATTTCATTGTTTGCGTGGGGAGGTGATATTATTACTGAGGCTGCGGGTAGATGTATAATGGACGAGGTGAGTTTGTGCGTAGCCGGTAGGTTTGTAAGGCATGCTCCATCACGGGTAGTGCTTGTTGCAGTTACCTCGCGCTGGTCGCCGCTCTCGCCTGCGAGGCTGACCAAGTTTTCATTCCCGAGGATCCTGTTCCCAATAATTGGGTTGAAAAGCTTTGCAAACGATTGCAACAGGTATGCACGCTTAATTGAGTGGCCATGACAACTAATAACACACAATAATAATTATTCTGTATTCAAGAACTTTTATTTTTGCAGCGTAATACGCTATTGAATGAAATTTAGTGGATCTAATTGTAAACACATTGCTTATGTAACAGTATTTTATGAATTTCAATTGAAACCAGTTTTTGGCAGCGCTTCTAACTAACTGAATCTGCAGACAATACGAAGAGCATAATAGCTACCTACTGTAAATACCTTGTACATGTTGTTGTGTGTTATTTGTAAAACGAATATTTGATACGCATTTAATTACTATCAACACTAACTGTCCCGAGTAGTCATCCTATACTCACTGTGCTTAATAAATTGAACAGAAAATCAGTCTAAATTGAACTATTTGTTACCCTACGATTCCATCGGCCAAACATTCACAATAAAACATGTTTGTCATATAGCTGATCGAAAAACTGATCAGATCACTAGACCCATGTCAAACGTGTTTTATTGGCTGATGGAACAAAGGCTAGGTAATATTAATTTTAATGAAATGTGCTTATGGAATGTTCTGCTAACATATCCAATGATTTTCTGCACTGCACGATTACTGACACCAAGAACTTACTTCATTAAATGCATGTTGTAGTCCATACAAACATATTTTATCTCTTTATCTATCACCGAGATATATTAAATGTCTTATTGAGTGAGTGTATTTGATAGGTACTAAGTTTCTGAAAGAACTGACGGCTGACTTTTCTTTATCAAAAATACCTATTACCATCCGAGTACATTCCTCAAAGTAATACTTCCACACTTTCTCTTCTCTTCAACTTGAACCCGAGAAAGCTCAAAGTAATACCTATCTCCTCAGGAAAGGAAGTCAGGTCAACGTTTGAACATTATTATCGTGGCGGAAGGTGCTATCGACCGCGAAGGCCAACCCATCACCGCCGAACTGGTGAAGAAGGTGGTCGTGGATAACTTGAAGCAAGACACCAGGATCACTGTCCTGGGTCACGTACAGCGTGGAGGATCTCCTTCTGCTTTCGATAGAATTCTGGTAAGTTGACATTTATCTAACATTGTCTTTAGTGCTAAAATCGCTCGTCCCTGCTGCGAACCCCGCGAGAAGCATCTAGGTCTCCCGTTGTCAGCGAGATGATATATATAGAGCGATACAACCAACTTACCGTACCTTCAGTACGACAGTACTTTTAGTACGGCGAAGAGAATAAAATTGGACTGCATCTGTCGTAGGTACATGTCATCTTCTATCATCTAACAAACGGACCCATTCGTACACCTACGCAACATTGGTATCTGCTTAAGAAAATGCGAAAAACTGACTGAAGGGATTCACATAAAACGTGTAATGAATAAGTGTCAAACATTGTACTTATTCGTAAAAAGTAAAACGGCCTATTTTCATTTAAGACCGTAACTTATTCCACACTAACCATCTTCTGCATCAGGTAGACTTATATGAAATGTACAAAACAAACTGTAATTTTATAGTTACTTTGAAATAAATCATTGACGCGAACAAAATCTTTCTATTGAGTGACGGCGGCAAGGTTATACCGCGGACTCCGACAGTGACCCCTAGTGTCCTCTCCGCGACCTTTATTGCAACTTGAAAATGCAAACTTTTTGCTACAGCTTAAACCTCTCTTATTACTTGTCTTATAATTTGACAAAAAATACACATGATAATTTTTTACCCCAAAATGGCGATCCCGAAAGACAGAGGTAGGTTGCTTGCTAATTAACTATCCACATTTCACTCAAGCATAAGTAATCCAACGTTTTAGATTGTAGGTTAATTGAAAGCCCTTCACATATTACTCGCGAAGTTTAAGGCCATATAAGGTCCGTTTCGAAAGCTTTTATTTGTAGGCATCTACGTGCAGCATCTCGCGCGATGTGACATAAATTCTGAAATGCCTACGTGATCTGCGTCGGGTGGTACTCGGAAGACTTTTCTACTGGACTTGTGAGGCATTAGTCAGCGCATTTAACTTACATTACAGATCTACTGACATAGCTTTAATAAACAATATTTTGAGTTATTAGATCAAGGTTAGTTAATTGTAGGCTTTAAATCTGTTCTAGGCATTTTAAAGAGCCATCTTTTTGTCCGGAGTTGTTTTTTTTTATTTATCTAGGTTGCGGAATAACAAGGAAACTAAAATCAGAATTCAGCTCTAGCGTTTGTTTTGGAATTTGAACGCGTATGTAGGTCACATAAGCCAAAGTCTGTATTCAGTTATCTCAAACAATTACTTCGGGATATAGTCAGCCATTTGGCTTTGTGAACATTTCAAAGTGGTTAATTTCGGTGGGCACGTTTACGTCGCGTTTTGGACATTGGCAAGAGCCATAATAGTCGTTCGTCAGATAAGATCCATTTAGTTGACCACTTGCTCTACACTGCCGGCATTACAGTTTCCCGTTGATAGATTTCGGGCCTCTATAACAGTTATACAAGATGTATTTCTATAGACACATCATGCACAAATTGCATCATACACTTGGGAGGCATGATCCATTTGTTCTATAGAACGAGTTTATCTCTATCACATTTCCTAAAGAATAAAGAGGAAGAATAAACGAATGTTGTTAAATAACATCGTGTTAAAGCTATACAACAAATTGGAAATTACCCGCCATTGTTAGCTCATCGCTCCATTTTTCAACTCGAATATCTATAAAAACAACTATTTCTTCCAATATTACGGTTGCTGTTGATTTGTTGCAATGTTGCATGATTTGTTGCATTTCTAACCATCACTTACATAAAATTTTATATATATTTTCAGCCTGTTATTGTGTCCCACTACTGGGCTAAGGCCTCCCCAACTTTTAATATATACTCGTACATGTCAAATAAATAGTTTTGGTCACGAACGTAACATTGCATCGCTCCCAATCCATGCCGGCGACCTAATTCCGGGTATGCATAACTTTATGGTAGTCAACAAGTTGGGTGTTACGCAGAAGAACTGTAGGTAACCTAGAATGACAGTGAAAAGTGGCACAAGTGCGGCGATCTAGTTCAAGCACGTAGTTGTCAAGGTTAGGATACCTGATATCTAGACGTGTGCGTGAATGTACTTACAAATGTCTACCAGCTTGTACTGAACCTCGGTAGAGTTTATGGACCATTACTTCAAAGCTCATGAAAAAAAAATAATGTGCTTAGTTACACAGTCGGAGGAAAACGCTTTGTATACTGAAGTTTTTACCTATATTGTTTACTGTTTATTTTCCCATTATAAAGTAGATTTTCTTGGCGATGGATCTGTGATAAGTAAACTTGGCATTGTTTCTTGATATTGTAGATTTACTATATTTTATCCGCGGCAATTAAAAATAAACTACAAGTGTTATTAACAATAAAATAATCATGTTAATTTCAAAGCTTTAAATGGGTCTTGTTTCTGAGAGTGTCTTCCTAGAGATATTATTTTTATGACCAGAACATTATAACGGTATTTTCCCTTTACATACATATTATATACGTCATGTCCGTTTCACACAAGGGTAGGCAGAGATCATGGACCCCTAATTCCCCCATAATAATTAATTTTGATAATGAGAATCAAAAAAGCCATTGTCATCTTGCTTCCCGCCCACGTATATGATTTATGTTCATCTTATTTAGGGTTGCCGCATGGGTGCAGAGGCGGTGATGGCTTTGATGGAGGCTACACCAGAAACGAAACCGTGCGTGGTAACCCTCGATGGCAACCAGGCTGTACGGCTGCCGCTCATGGAGTGCGTGCGCAGGACTAAGGCCGTGGCACAGGTAAAGAAAAAACATTCGAATAGATAGATATTGTGTTTTAAACCTGGGCAATTCGTTTACTTATTATATAAGTACGAAATTTCTTTACCATCTGCATTCACGTCGTTATACTACTTACAAGAGAAATAAAGAGAGAGAGAGAGAGAGAGACAGATACTTACTATAAGAATTCGATAGACGCCCCGTGGTGTAACAGACTTAAAAAAGACGTAAACAGAATTACGTTTTCTTTATGTTTGGACACCATGGATTACACCATTTGAGTTATACATATCACTGATATATTATTATATATATTTACTATAAAGTTTCAATTCGTAGAATTCGCTCTCCTAAACCTCGTCCATCTAAAGTTCCGCATCATACACGCAAAATAAGTAAGATATTGCCTATGTAACCCCAGGGCTAGTGCCGCCTATCAGTGGTGAAACTTCCCAAATCGGCTCCAGTTTTCTAGTCTCTTGATTGTACAATGATATTCAAACCCACAATCACAGAAATCTTTAAAAAAAATCACTCCGGTCACATATATTTTTTTTCATATATACCAGAATTCAACTTTGCCATTCAATAGTGATATTTTTAGGCAATGGCAGACAAGAACTGGGATTTGGCGGTGCAGTTGCGCGGGCGCAGCTTCGCTCGTAATCTCGAGACTTACAAGATGTTGACCCGCCTCAAGCCCCCCAAGGAAGCATTCGACGAATCTGGAAAACCTTCGGTAAGTGTATAAACATGTATGCCCTCAGTAACATTTCAAAGCAATTTTCTCCTAAAATAACGTTTGCGACTTTGATTTAAGAACTATTTCAGCAAATTCGCAAAACCATATAATTTCTATCAATGCTTTATAAGAAAATTACTTTGAAATGTTACTATGTATTTGTTTATATGTTTAATCACGTGACTAAACGGTGAATATAATCGTTGCTGCCGGATTGTTATTCTGAAAGAGGCGAGTGTGTACAATCTTACTCTAAACAAGAATTGTTAATTGTAACATAAACCGCGAGAATTTAATACAAACAGTTGAAGCGTTCTTCATCGCGTAAAAAATACTCTAATTCGTAGTAGAAGAGTACAAATTTGTGTAAATAGAAACTTTTAAATTCGGTCCGTCGAATTTAAAATCCGAGTATACATTTAAAAAAAAATCACAGACGAATATACGCAGAAGTTCAACAAACGACAAAGAACTTGTAAAGTTTCCTACACTCAATTTGGGCGTTCCTTTTATGTTCCGTTATGTCAATATTACAAACTTATTTACACAAGTCACTTAGCAATGTCTTCTGATTTCATATTGAACTTGTTTTAAGACAAAAGAAGACGTTCTAATGTGTCATGGTATGTATTTTAATGGCGAAGTATATAAATCCAAACACTGGGTTCTTTGGTATACTTACTAAAGTCCTCAGTGGTATAAATGGGCTTTAGACGATCGCGCCACGCCTTCTGGTATCAGAACATCCCTTGCGCTCTCAGCTCGCCGTCGACGGAGCGCGTACTTTGTGATGTTATGTCCTAAAAAATAGTTTTTATTAGGGGAACAGAACGGGAACGGATCATCGTATAATTCATTATAAAAGAATATTAACATTCACATAATTTAAGAAAAAAGCCATTCAACAATAGTTATTTTAACACTACGCCAATGGAGTATTTTCTTTGACGTTTTTCTGACAGATTTTCGGGCTTAGAACTGTCATACTTTCCAAACAAATTTTGACAGTAATGTATTCGTATTCCCCATTGAAAATATCCGTTGGTGGGTATAGTCGGACTGTTTCGGAATAGATGTGAAGGCTCCAAGAATTGTCTCTGCAATGGGTAGTTAACAGGCTGCATCGATCCGCAGCAACCTATTTTTGGATCACCTTTGTTTGTATTTGGCCGGAGTGCAATATTCTTAACTCTTTTCCCGGACAATGAACGGCTATAGGCGTCATGACAATATAAACATCTGCTGTGTCTACTGCTCGCAACTGAATTGAATGTTATGCCAGCAGATTATAGCAGGTGCCTACGGACAGATTTTCTTAAGGACTCCCTAAAATAATCTGTCCGTAGGTACCTACGTGAACAGGGGTCATATCTTTGGTGAAACGTCTGTACCGAATTCATTTTAGCTATTTTACCTATTGTATATCCATGGATGACACATTGTCACAACATTCTGTAACACTAGTGTAACACAGGCTGTAGGGAATAGTTATATATTGCTTTTTTATTTGTTTATCATTGTGTACCTACGTCAGTAACAACATGCAGATAACCTGACGTATGTACCTGCCATTTAATTTCCGTTTTATCTTGTCAACGAAACAGCTAACCAGGAACAAATCCCTTTCAGCGATAAGGTCGTCTTTTATAACATTGCCATTGTCATATCAGTGTCCATTTATGTACTACGATGAAAGATATTGACCGATTTATTCCAAAACGACAATTTTTTTACTGATTATAATTTTAACCTTCTGCGCAAAAAAATATCCGATTCTTTATCTGTTAAAATATGAAAACGATAACGTTAATTAAACACTATCTACGTCTAAACATTTATGTACTTGGAGTACTGAAAAGTGAATGACTCATTGACACAACATTTTTAGCCCCCGACGCAAAGACGTGTTTGACGTTTAACCTGTCTGCGTTGCCTGAGACAAACATATACACGTGTCTGTCTGAGGCAACGTAGCTCCCAAACTGATGATCCGATTTTAATGCAGTTTTTTTTGTTTGGAAACTGATTTGATCGAGCGTGTTCTTAGCTATGTTTGATCGATATCTATTCACCCACTCCACCCCAGTTATGGGGGATGAGAAATTTAACTTGAATAAATTTGTCCAAGTGGGGTAAAAGATTCTAAATATTTAGAATCTGTTTATTAAATGAAAATTGGATAATTTGTTCAAAAGTTATGATGGTTGAAAGGGGGGAAAAAGTCAAAAGGCACGAACATTTAAATTCGAGTTTTTGTTTAATTTGCTTTTTAATAGTTATGTCTTACTAGTTTGACACAAGACTTCTTACCTTTAGGGCCGAAGTAATGGATTAGGTTAGATTGTGACATGACTAGGAAAGCGAGCGTAGATTGGTTTACCCAAATTTAAGTTGGATCAATAGCGATTGGTCACAAAAAATATCTCTTGTGGTTGAATGAATTAACACTTTTAGAAACAATTGTAGATAAGGTAAAGGAAAACATCGTGATGAAATTATGTTGCATTCCACAAAGTGTGCAAAAGGGACACAATTCTTGGCTTTGGGCGAAGAAAAACGGTCCTTAAGCTCAGACCGTAATTAATCTAATATTCCCATGCAATTAATGCTATGGTACGCCTTTTAAAGGCAATATAGGCTGACCCGCTATCACGCTGGGTTCAATAGGTACAATCGGCCAATAATCTGGTCTACCACCCTAAAGTTTAAACTCATATGAATGCCATTATACACCAAGGCTCATTTTATACTTGTCACAATATAGCAAATCTACCTTATTGAGGTTTTAGTGACACAGGAAGTGCACTGACTGACGACCACTTTCTTGTCCGACCGTACTTCACGGTATACGTAAACAATTTCTCAGCAAGTGCCCACCCCGATTTTAGAAAAAGAAGTGAAGTGTGTTTATATACAAGATGACTTCGGGGTCATGACCCGGACATAGTTTTTCTTATTCAGTAAATGATAGCCATTTTAATGGTATACTTCTTTTACCGAACAAATAACTTTTTTTTCGTTACAAACGTTTGTGTGACCATAAATTTTGTTGTACATGTTGGATAAAAAGATACATCTAAATAAATTTAAAATGTCTCAGTCACAAAAATAACTATACTGTTGGAAGTGCGTCTGTGGTCCAGTTGGTCGTATACTTGATTTGGAACCGGAACGTCGCGGGTTCGAGTCCGGCTAATGGACGTGTACCAATGGGACTCTTTGTCAGAGCCTACGTACGCAACGCAACGCTCGTACGGTGAAGGACAACATCGTGATAAAACCCGCACACCACAAGGTGTGTCAACCCTCTAACGGCGATGGGCTCACCCCCTGTCACGTTGGGTTAAAAACGCTTGGTGAACCGTGGGCATTTGCTTATTAAG
>SJJU01010314.1:0-11992 GCA_012932125.1 Conopomorpha cramerella | reverse complement strand
TCGGATACTTGACTCGTAACCGGGAGGTCGCGGGTTCGAGTCCGGCTACTGGACGTGTACCAATGGGACTCTTTTTCAGAGCCTTATGTACGCAATGCAACGCTCGTACGGTGAAGGACAACATCGTGATGAAACCCGCACACCACAAGGTGTGTGAACCCTATAACGGCGATGGGCTCTCCCCCTGTCACGTTGGGTTAAATACGCTTGGTGAACCGTGGGCATTTGCTTTAGCAAGTGCCTCTGCCTACCCCGCTTTGGGATTAAAAGGCGTGAAGTGTATTTTTTTTTACTACTTAACGAACTTTGACTATACTCGACGAACAAATAAATCACAATCTGAATTAAGATTTAAGCTATACTGCGTGTAAATGGGCTTACCTACAAGGAACTTACAAGATTAATTTCAGAACACACGGCTTCTTTTTTTTGTCCTTTTTTTTTGTTTTTTTTAATCACTATGAACAAGTGTTTGACCACCATCCTGCCTGATGTTAAGCAGCGATGTGATAATGTGACTAATGTTAGTCACATTAATGTGACTCCATCTTATTTGTTTACTTTTCGTAGAATGTTTCGTATCACAGCAGGGAGTAGCCGACAAAGGAGGACCACGTGCGAAGAGAGGGAACGGGATAGGGAGAGAAAGAACTGATTTTATGGGCAAAGTATCCCATGCGAAAAAAAATGTTCCTGCAAGTTAACCTGGGGTAGCTTACGTTTTAGTGGGAATTTAGAGATTGCGCATAAATGGCGTAAATGGACCCCGAGCAATGGTCTTAGAAACGTTGCTGGGCTCGTCAAAATGAACAAGTTTTATAATTCGTGCATTTCATGAATGAGCGCGGCCCTTAGATGTGTGAGTCGTACGTATACGGACACGCTAGTTGATAGTTCAAACGAACAAAACTACCACACACACATCTAAGGCCTGCGCGCATTCATGAAATGCACGAACTATACTAGATATGGCGATAATGCTGGAAAACGAAAAATACTCTTCGTCCCAATACAAAATGTCACCTGTCGAGGCAAAAATAAAAACTATTTTGTAAGAAAAAAAAAAATTTCTCCGCATGTTCTATTATACAAGTATTTAGAGAGAGATTAAAAGTCGTGAAATGTATTTTTATTTTCATAAAAAGCTGCGCATACACAGTGTCATGTGAAATTGTTAAAATATAGAAAGAAACAATTACTTAGTCATATTCGTACACAATCTTATTAGTTTTACGATTACAATAGATGATATAGAATCATACAAATAGCTCACTCTCATTCATCAAAATGGAACAATTAAGCATTGTCAAACACAATAATATAATTAAATTATCATCAAAACATCTTTTGGTTTACACAATTAATCTTAGTATCTATCGAAGTCATTGTACTCTTCTCTCATCCACTAGAGGTTGACTTGAAAAAAAGTACTATTTATCCTATAAACGGAGTGTAGGACGCCCTCAGGCAAGGTGGACTGATGATATACGCAAGATGGCTGGCAGAAGCTGGATGCGAGAAGCCGAAAACAGATCACAGTGGCGTTCAATTGGAGAGGCCTATGTCCAGCAGTGGACAAGTATGGGCTGATGATGATGATGATGATGATCCTAGGAGATTATATTAAGTCTACTATTTTTCCCCACTTTCAACCCTCATAACTTTTGAACAAATCATTCAATTTTCATTTAATAAACAGATTCTAAATATACGTGTCGTGCTCTTTCATTTGATACCCCACTTGAACATATTTATTGTGAAATTTTTCATTCCCACTTTCAACCGAACACCAACTTTTGAGTGGGTGAACAGATATCGATCAAACATAGCTAAGAACACGCTCGATCAAATAAGCTTTCGAACAAAAAAAAACTGCATTAAAATCAGATCATCCGTTTGGGAGCTACGTTGCCCTAGACAGACACATACACACACTGACACGTTAAACTTATAACACCGCGTCGTTTTTGCGTGGGGGGGTTAAAAACACACATAAATACGGCTCAAGATATCAGTCTTTACAGCAGATCTAGTTTGACATTTCGTGGGCTCACGACAGTACCTACCCAGTGTTAGGTGAACGTCCCAAAGCAAGGAGGGCAGACGTAGACAACACGCTCGCCAGGCTACCAACCCTAAACTGGGTCGTCCAAGGACATAATTAAACTCGAATACATAACCACTTATTCTCATCTCATGAGCCATTAGGCTCTCATACGAAATGAAGCTCACAATAATATGGCTGCCGAATCCGAAATTTCAGTTCATTTCGTTCACTAGTTGAGCTTCACTGGATATAAGAGTTGGTAAAAGTATCGGATCACAGTATTGTGTCTGATTTGAAAAATGTATAAAGTAACTAAGTTTTGTTTCATCTCGCGAGGGTCGCCTTTTTCAAGGGCAGTACTACATGTACCTATGCTGTAGGGCACATATTATTCACTTAGAAGCGTTCACACTGTGACATTGTGTTACGTTAGTTGCGATACCTAGTTAAGTTTGAGATAGATATCTTCATTATTTACAAAGATTGATTGAATTGGAAGCTTTGTAGAGTTGGCTTATGCTAACTTTATTGTTAACGTTTCAATTCTATCCATCCATCTTTCGGTCATTAATCCCTATTGTGGCATGAATAGCTTTCGCGCAGTTGGATTTTACGCTTTGTTTTGGGTACTTAAGTAGGTACCTTTACTTAAGTAGCAATAAACGCATTGAATTGTATTGAAAGTAGGTAGTAAGTTAGTGGAGGAAAACGTCGTGAGGTAATTAGAGGTTATTAGGTACCAAAAAATTTGAGTATTTCACAAATTTACACAAATGTGAGGGTTCACTAAAATGGCTCTTGCCTTTGCCTATTTCGCTGTGAGGTTCGCTGAGGAGTTTTCTGAAAAAAAAAAACAGTCTGTCAAAGATACCTAAGTAGTTCAAAACTAAAGAGATGCAACCATAGACCTAAATAATGTATGGGACGGCCTATCTATAGAGATCGTTGGATGTAGCTAGGTACTTTATTATTTGGCTCGCTCATTCGTAGATTTTTTTAAAGAACTTATTTGTGTAGATTTTATTAGAGGAAATATCTGATGTTTGTTAATTTGCTAATTCGACGAACAATTTGATATTTCACAGCATGTAGGTACCTACTTATGGATACATACCTAAAAGATTTCTCGAAAAATACACTCTCTGAATAGGGATTATACATTCATTTGATAATTTTAATTCGTTCACTTCAAAACTGGCAACAATATTTAGCAATGACAGATCGATCTGTCTAATCGTAAGTCGAAAACTTTGTTTGGAAAGTATGACAGTAATGACAGTTCTAAGCCCTAAAATCTGTCAGAAAAACGTCAAAGAAAATTCCCCATTAAAAAAAAACAAGCTATAGGCACTAAGATAACCTAAATCTAGGTCGAGCATTGTTCACTTGACCGGGTGTGAACCTGTTGACCTAGTCGCACCTAGCCCGGCCGGATTACTGAACCTTTAAAGCCCTTGAAATGTGCTGACGAACGGGGCAACCCTCGATAGAAGCCTGGGAGGATATTGACCTATTTCTTCGCAAAGGTGCTCGGTTCTATGACGTTTAGGCTCGTTTAAGATATTGGAAAACACGACGGCTCCCGACTTAGGGTTTTATTAATGCGAAAGTTAGACAGTTCTAAAAAAAGTGTTAACCCTTAACTGCATGATTTTTTTTCTCTGAATAAAAACCTATCTTTCTTAAATTATGTGGCCTGCATCGTGGGAAAATAAATAAAAAATTAAAAGTGGTCTAAAGTCAAAATTAGTTGTACAATTAGTAAATAATTTAGAATGAAAAATCTGTAGATGGGACGGCTAGAATAAGAACTTCGAGGAAAATTATACTGATGTACTATTACATCACTATGCAGCTAAGGGTTAAGTATTTTATGGGCTCTTCTGTGGCGTTCGTACTTTCGTTATCTGCAATCGGGCGGTTGTGGGTTCGATTCCTGACTAGGATTCTACCAATTATGGGCCATTTTTTCAAAGTCTATGTACGCCACGCAACGCTCATACGATGAAGGACAACATCGTGATGAAACTAGCATACCATAAGGTGTGTGAAGTGAACCCTATAACGGTAACAAACTCACCCCCCCCCCCTCACGTTGAGTTAAATACATATGGGGAACCGTGGGTATTTGCTTAGCAAGTGCCTCCGCACGTAAAAATTAAAATGTTTAATTTTCATTGCCCCGCATTGTCGCCATAGTAAATTTGTTCATATTGACGAGTCCAACAACGTGTCTAAGAACATTGCTCGGGGTCCTTTTACACTCTGTACCACCTTCTAGGGCGACCTCTACTCACCCGGCCCCTTACATTACTATACAAGTTCTCTACACGTGTACAAATCGCTAGTTATTTAAATCTATACTAATATTATAAAGTTTGTTTGAACCCGCTAATCTCAAGAACTACTGGTTCGAATTGAGAAATTCTTACTGTGCTGAATAGACCATTTATCGAGGAAGTCTTTAGGCTATATAACATCACGCTGCAATTATTAGGTGCGAAGGAATAATGGAAAATGTGAAGAAAACTGGGAAAATTATTCATCCTTGAGGGCTTTCGATGCGTGCGTTGAGAAAATAATGTATATTGGCCAAACAATGTTTGCCGGAGCAGCTAGTATACATATAAAAGGAAAAGCTGACTGACTGACAGAATATCAACGCACAGCCCAAACGGCTAAACGTAGACACTTGAAATTTGGAACGAACGTAGCTTAGGTACCGTACGGGTGCACTGAGAAAGGAATTCCAGAAATTCCCACGGGAACGGGAACTAACGGAAAACTACTTTTGGATGAAAAATCTAAACCGCTCAAGTTAGACGCTTGAAATTTGGGATGCAGGTACTGCTGAACTACGCGAATGAAATCGCGGGGCGTCCACTAGTAGCTAATAAAGTACCTACATGTAGTTTAGCAGTGGCGTGCACACCATAATAGGCAAAAAGACACTGCCTACCTTAGTATTGTAGCTTTCCGACCTAATAAAAGAGTTATTGCTAGATCTTTTTTGTTGTACTAACGACAGAGGCTAACTAAGGCTCTGTGTTTTGTGAAAAAAATCAAAATAAATACACTTCACGCCTTTTAATCCCAAAGCGGGGTAGGCAGAGGCACACATTTGTGGGTAACTACATAGATTACCTATACATATTTCGTAAAGACAAGTTACCTATACGTATATAGGTGTCAATCCTTGGGGATCACTGCCTACCTTGTCGTAAAAGTCAGTGCACGCCACTGTAGTTTAGGTATCGTAAAACGACACCTTCAAAGTTAACGTCGAGTAAGATTCAATCCAGGTCAACGCAGCGTATCCAGGTGAACCAAAAACCCCGCGTTTCAGCCACCTCAATGAGCCGTGCAGCTGTAATTCCAGATGTAGGTACCTCGGACATGTCAAAATATGCAGATTACTTTAACATGAGCTGACACTCTTTGTATATTCTTAGGTATTGTAGATCAGTTTATAATAGTGCTCTTATTATTTAGTTCGCCACGAACACGGTGTCCTCAGGTGCAGTAAAAGCTAGCTTTTGGGGCAATGGGCTCTTGGACTAAGTAGACCGAGCGCCCGTTTCTAATTTTGCCGACAAAAGTGTTCTCCTTTGTTGTGTTTTGACCGATACCCATGTGCAATATGCAGGGTGACCTAGAAATTAGTGGCGGAATCGTTAAGGAGCGATACGTGTGTATCGCTCCTTAACAACTAACTATCAAAAGTGTCTAGGGATCAAGTACATTTTAGAAGATTGCAATCAAGAATGAATGAATATACTCTTTATTGCACACTGTACATTACAAAATAACAATGGTAAGATATATTTTACAAAAACTGAATTCATACATAATTATTTTTTTTACCGAAAACGCAAGGGACCACGAAACTCCATCAAAACATGAATTTTGGTACAGTTAAGGTACTATTACTTTTTTTTCTTTTATATCGGTACCGTACCGATATTTTCTTAAAACAAAGACAAGGACCTTTTAGCGCATGGCTAATACGTTTGCACCAAGTTCACTTAATCAAATCTTTTTCTTAATTCTTGAGTTGGATAATACACACATCAAAAGTGTCTAGGGATCAAGTACATTTTAGAAGATTTCAATCAAGAATACATTTTACAAAAACTGAATTCATTCATAATCTATTCAAAATGTGGTGATAAGTCATTGATACAGGCATGGGGAATTAGGTAGGAGACCAATCCAGAAGATTGGATTTGATTTAAATAAATTAGAATTTTTTAGAGCTGAAAATGTTCTTGATCCGTGGACACTTTTGATGTGTGTATATAGGCCAATTTCAGTCCATATTAGGTCTTTAAAATATACTGTGATATTTCGATGTATTAGAGACAGTCATCGTATTTTTTATTTATTTTGTAAAATATTTTGAATTAAGGTTTTAGAAGATTTGGATATTTTTGTGACAAAACGATACAAATTGGAATCAGAAAGACTAAATTCGAATACTTATATGCTAGTTAGATAGGTAGGATAATTTTGTATATTTTTGTAGGAATATTATAGAAAGGCCAAAACATGTTTTACTGTCGTTAATATCAAGTGGAATTGGCTTTTTATTACCCCACTAGCTGTCCCGGCAAATATTTGTTTTGCCGTAGGAAGTCGCTTTTGTACCCCGTGTATTGGAAGAAAAACAACTTTTAAACCTTCCCTGAACTTCCTCGTATGAGATTCAAGACCAAAAATAGACAAATCGGTCCAGCCGTTCTAGAGTTTTAGCGACACTAACGAACATCAATTAATTTTTATATAGATAACGATCCTGCCTCTAATTTCCAGGTCTGTATATCACCAATACCTACCGAATTATTTATTGTCTTTAATCCTGCTTATATTAATGTTGTACAATGGCTGTACAACTTTATACTTCTCTATACTCAAAATATACAGTAGAACGTTGTTTTTACACCAGCCACCTCCGTTCATCTATAATGCATTCGCTCTGTACCAATCAGGACCACGGAAAGTAAACGAAAATCGTTACTAGAATTCTAAATGTGGAACTGGGACAGCTTGGATTCAGTAAGTGGGTGCACCGCAACAGCACGCTTCATTTGTCGTACGTAGGTGGTAAGTCGACCTATCTACCTACTTAAGATGTCCTTGCGACTCACGTGTAATTTCCGGTATGAAATAAAGGGTTTTTAGTAGGATGGTAATGCTTTGTAATACTACATTAAACACAGGATCTCGCAGGATTATACCAACAATGGCTCCCTCTATCGAGTAAAAAAAACATAGAATCAACCAATCACATTGACAACTTAAAATGTCAATCATTTTCCAATCAATCTGTCAAACGTGAAATCATGTTTTTGTTGAAGCGCGGCATTGTGTATTGTCACTGATTTTTATGATTTATTTACGAAATTAACTAAGTACAGCTAAAAATTACACTTATTATTATGAACATAACCTTTTCGGCCTAGATAATGGAGGAAGAGAGTGAGTTTTACTCAGTTTTTCCTACTAATCGTTCATTTTATTTACTGAATTTGTTCATGTTTATGTCTTCTTACAGAATTAATTAGAAAGAAGAAGAAAGCTTTGAATGGTAGTAACAGACGTGCCTTAGCTGAAGCCTGCAATGATTTGGCAACGTTTTATTACAAGAATAATCGGTACGACGACGCCTTGGAGGAATATAAATGCGAGGCATCCATATGCAAAGAAATGGGTCTGCGAATGGAATGGGGCACTTGCAACAGGATGATTGGTGAAATGTACATGCTAATGGCTGAATTTGACAAAGCCCTGAAGTATGAGGAACGTCATTTATCTGTGGCCAAAGAGCTAAGTAACCTGGTTGAGGAACAGCGAGCAATGGCTACATTAGGTCGGATATATCTTCTTCAAGGGCAAAGTACAACTAACAAGATTGAAGCGGACCCTGCGCTGAAGGCTGCTGAGAAGGCATTCATGAAGAGTTTAGTACTCTGTGAGAAGTAAGTAGCATAAATTAAAGATATCGATACCTCGAGGTAGAAAGGTCGCATAAACCATATCATCAACTTACCGTTATTATAGACCAATCAAAAAATTCTGCATAAGCCAGCATTCATAACTCAATTTGACCAAATGTGGCTTTTACGACCTTTCTACCCCGAAGTATTGATATGTCCCAAAATGGTAAATAATAAGTATAAATATTTTTTTACTTTGTTGTGCCACATTTAATAACAATTAATTTGGTAACTGTGATAACTATTAAGAAGTGAATGTTTGTGTAAGTGAGTCTAATCTTAAAGTGGAAACTTCACTGGCTCATATTTTAACAATTTTGTTTCTTATTTTACTGTTATTCTATAAAGCTGTAGGTTTCCCATATAGTACAATAAATAAATAATTGTGAGCAGTACTGTCTTATTTTGGTAGTATTCACAACAAATAGAATTAAATGAAATGAAATTATTTATTCTTCATTGTTATAAGTGCTATTATGTTCAAATATACAGTAGTATAATGCTTACACAAAGCTTACTATAACAGAGCTTGATGAAAGTAATTTATGAAAAACAAAAGTAAACAGATCACAGAAGCCGAAAACAGATCACAGTGGCGTCCAGCAGTGGACAAGTATGGGCTGATGATGATGATGAAAAGTAAACAAATGCAAACTTAGGTTGGGAATAACTTTAATATAAATTCTTACAATCTCTGAAATCATTCAATCTTTTTTCCGAATAAGTGAAGTGACATACTTGTAAATTTTTTTCCACAGATTGAATGGCAAAATTAATAAACATGAACTGATGGATATGAGAGCTCGACTGTTACTGAACATTGGAGTCGTTCAGGAACATCTTGGACATTTCGAGAAAGCTGTAGACTGCATCCACAAGGCCGTTTCAATATGTTCGAATCAAGACTTGCATGACGTTTTACATCAGTGTTATACAACGGAGGCTTTGCTTCATTCAAGTAAAAAGAAGGACAATGCCAAAGCTTTAAGCTGTTTAAATAAAGCTTTGGAAGTGGCCAGTAGGTTAGAAAACAAGGTAAGATGGTACAACTTATATATACTTCACACCTTTTGCCAAAGTTGGTTTTTGGAATTTATCTTCGTTACGTAATTTATGTTAGTTACCGTACTACTCCGAAATGGCTTTACCAATTTTCAACAAATTTTATATGCATATTCTGTAGGTCTGTATGGGCTGATGATGATGATGATTCTGTAGGTCTGAGAATCAGCAATTACTATTTTTAATTAATCTACCAGTTGTATTTCTGCCAATACACGGGGTACAAAGGCAACTTATTATGGAAAAACAAATGTTTGCAGTGACAGCTAGTAATATATAAAATTTCAATGTCATAATGTTAGTTACCGTACTCCTCCGAAACGGATGTACCTTTTACCAAATTTTATATGCGTATTCAATAAGTCTGAGAATCGGCTACTATCTATTTTGTATGCATCTACCAGTTGTATTTCTCCCAATACACAGGGTACAAAGGCAACTTATTATGGAAAAACAAATGTTTGCCAGGAAAGGTAGAAATTATACATTATAATATTAACCACTATTTTAATCTGACTGTTTCATAAAGTAAATTTTGATTAGCATATGAATAGTTTTAAATGTTAGTCAGCAATACAACAATACTTTTAAGAAGCCCATTTTGACACATGTATGGCATTTGGGCATATGGAGAGAATGGATGAAAGTCGATTGACAAAAGAGATTTATATGGGTGATGTAATGGGCCAGGTGTATAGAGGTCTCCCCAGAAGGACATATACAGACCAGATTGGTGATGTCCTGACCGAAGGTGGAGTGAAAAGTACTTGAATCCGGAGGTCATGTATGAAAAAATGTATGAATGTAGATGAAGCGAAAGGGGTATGTCAGTGACAAATCGAGATCTGTAGTCTTTGCCTACCCCTCTGGGAGACAGGCGTGAAGTGTATGTATGTATGCTATTTTGATACTACTACAAAGTTTGCTCATACATATATTCATTTAACACTCAATAAAACTAACTTTCTTACTTACAGGTGCTAAAAACTTGCGAAACGCTGTCAATGAAAGCGGACATTTTGTGCAAAATGTCAGATTACCAGAGTGCCAAGCAAGTACTACTAAAAGCGTGGAAGTTAAAATCGCCAGACGAAGAAGAACGGGAAATCATTGAAAAAAATCTAAAAATCGTAGCTGGAATGTGTTATACTGAGGATTTACTCATATCAACAAACCCAACTGATGATAATACTTTCAAAAAACTGTATGAGAAATTAGGAGACGGAGCGTGCCATTTGAAGAACTACGAAGGTGCAATACAATACTACCTCAAAATGCTGCATCATGCAGAACTGGCAGGCGACTGCGGCAAAACCCTTATACCAATCTACGTTAGTTTGTACCAAACTTACAAAGACATTGGAAGCTACAATGAAGCTTTAGAATATTATGAAAAGGAATACGAACTCATCAAAGACGTACCCAAGGAAGCATTCACTACACTGTACAATATAGCTGAAACGTTGTATTTAGCTAAAAAACCTTACAGCCAAGTGGAGAAAGCTTGTCACGATGCAAGAAACGCTGCAAGGGACTGGAACAAACCTAAATATGAGATACGTATACTGAAATGTTTGCTCAAATATCAAGAGGAATATTTAATGTGTGATGCCATCGAGGATACTAAGTCCGAGCTTCAGTCGTTGGGATACGGAGACTTTGACAACTTAGACAATTCTGAGGACGAACTGAGCTCGGCTGGCGGTGAAGATGATACTCCACAAATTGGTGACGACATTTGCTTGGATGATTTGACAGGTAATGTTGACATTAATTATGATCATAGACCTCATATACAGAGTGTCCCAAAATAGGCACGTCACACTGACACAGTAGGTAAATGGGTCTTAGACGAATCGAACAAGCCTAACATGCCCATAATAAAGTATCACTGGTTTTGAGATATAGCAAATTTTAGATGTTGAGATATAGCCAATTTTGCCTGCCGTGCCTATTTTAGAACACCCAGTATATGTAACAAGCTGACGGGGCAAACGGTTTTTTTAGTTATGTATTATTTCATACATATTTTTGGTATCTTGAACCGTTTTCGCTGCGCACGCTACGGAAGCCTTCAAGGATGAATAATTTTCTCCGTTTTTTTCACCCTTTCCATTATTTCTTCGCTCCTAATAGTTGCAGCGTGATTTCGTATAAACTTGTATAGCCTAAAGCCTTCCTCGATAGACGGTCTATTCTACACAAAAATATTTTTTCAATTCGAACCTGTAGTTCCTGAGATTAGCGCGTTCAAACAAACAAACAAACTCTTCAGCTTTATAATATTAAGTATAGATTATAAATTTGAATGTCTGAGTGGATTTTTGTGAATCTTTCACTCATAAAGTCTGCCTGTGGCATAGTTTTTTTACAGTGTTTAGGTACTTGGAACTGTAATTGGATATTGCTGTTTTTAGACTTGCTAGTATGATAGTGTTGCAACGGATAGAGATTTGGCCGATACCGGATATCCGGTCGTTGTCGGGGCCGTGGGCCGGATATCCGGCCGCGTAGGTATGATTCTAATTTGCACGAACAGACATGTTGGAGCGTAAGTGCCGCCGCGGCGATATACTACTATGGGCGCGGCAAAGGGAGGGAGTCGGTAGGTAGGTATGATTTGCAAGCACAGACATGTTAGAGCACAAGCGGCGGTGTACGACGTGAAAAGTGAGAACGGTGGGGGCGGGTTGGCGTTGACTTGCTCGCTTGATTGCGTATTTCAAGATAGGTGTAAGTCTTTCGCGAAACGTTTCTACTTTTTGACGCAATTTCATATTATTTTTTCTGTACATATGTACAATACATACATACACTTCACGCCTGTCTCCCAGAGGGGTAGGCAGAGACTACAGATCTCCATTTGTCACGGTCCTGACATACCCCG